>JASCZW010006254.1:0-103772 GCA_034211315.2 Aedes japonicus
ATGGCCGATTGATCATATGAGAAAGTCATTTAGTTTATATAAAACTTATATTTCATATAGTAAACCGAATATAGCTGAATACCCAATGCACGATAATATGAATAAATGCGAACAATGAAATAAATAAACTTTACTAAAATTCGTTCGAACAAGTATCCTTAATGATATCCACTTATCCATCGAAAGTTTTCGACTCAATAATGTTTGTTGGTGACTTTTCATGGTCCAGTACAGCAAACGCCTTGTTAAAAGCATGTCTTAGCAAAGGTATAACTAGTTGAATATCGTTTCTAGCTAAATTATTGCGCGAGTTATAGTTAAAACTGTAATCGTGCGCGCTACATAATCGACTGAGTCAAAGGTTATATACTCTATATACTTATATATCCTTATAACAACTGCAAGATATTTTTTGTTATTTTCTGTTTGATAAAACTTTCTGAACTTTGAACATTTTTAGAGACACTTACACATCTGAAAATGTTGCAATTGGAATTATAGTGTTTTTCATAGCAATCAATAAACCTGTCGGATTATCTTCTGATAACGAATTTTTGTCGTCTTGTTGAAATAATAGAGTATTTAGCTAACACTTACTATTACCCTTGAAATCCAGAATTCCTAATATTGCATAAATTGCAAATTTTTGATTCTTTGAAGTTGAATTATGCAAAGGCATACTACAGCTCAGATTGTATACAAATGATCTGATACCATTCATTTAAATGGTGAATGTTGAAAAGGAGACAAGGCATCGGTCAAAATATGTGTTTGTATGTACGTATTATAAATTTCCTCCGCAGCCTGTCGTTACTGAAATCCCCAAAACGATGCAAAACACATTGTTGATGGTTCAGCGATAGTGAGAATTCCGAGATGCTGGCCATTCGAGGCACAGTATGACATACGAATAAACATTAAGTAATGTCAAGCGGTTGTAGATTATAAGAATGACTAAGACTATCATTGATTTAATAATTTTATTTTTCCCTACAAAGATCCTCAACTATCTTCTAGTCCTCAAATATAGTCCACCGTAAAGCGTGCAGCCGTGACCGTGTCATCATTTAAACCAAAGGCCCTTTTCAGGGCCACCAGATAATATCTCAAGAGCGTACAATGGAATTTTCTTACATACTGGCTTTAAAACGCTGGTCTAAGGTCCCATAAGAGCCACACACTTCATATCATGACAAACTGCTTCTATCGGTAAGGGTAAGCGACCGGCGCGAATAATTGAAACCTTTTTAACGCTAATAATAGCCACACAGAATTTCCCTGACATGTATAATGCATCACTTGGTATAACATAGTCTACGTCGACCGGTCGTGTCTTGCTTTACAAAACCCCACTGATTTTTCGTGCCCGTTACGATGTTATCACTGAAATGGATCACTTACTACCCTAATGCTCTAGGGTCACCAGATGGTCCCTCGAATAATTCCGTACTACGTGACAATTAATTTTTAATACACAAAGCCTAGCGCTAAGAGTAGCTCAATCTTCGTGATTCTTGAGTACATCCGTTTGTGCATTTTACTTTTGAACTTAAAGATAACGGGAAATCACGTGATATCTGGCGCAAAATTTTGTTTTGCTTTGAAGGTTTGGTTTCAACAAACTTACCGTGAATAAAGATAACCTAAATAGTAATGTAAATATCCCTTTTTTTGGGTAGGTCTGTAGCCAATTTAAGGTAGGTAATCAAGAATCACGCATGTAATCATAAGTAATCGTCGAGTAATCATGAGTAACCATGAGTAATCACAAGTTATCATCTCTAATCGCAGTAAAATTTGTTAGTCACTGTGTACTCAAATAACAATACCAAAGTTATCATAAGTAATCATCAAATAATCATGAGTAATCGCATGAGGAATCACAAATTATAATGAGTAACCATAAGTAATCACCGGTCCGCAAGAAGTGCGGGCCCGGGGCGCCAAGAATTCGGACAGTCGTCATATTTGCAAAGGGGAATCTGGTGTTTTGTGTAAAATAACACCATTTTGTGAAAAAAAAAAAAGTGGGTGGTTGAAAGTGAAGAGTGATTGGAAGAAATATCCTCGACGCACTAAAAAGAGTCCAACAGCATAGGAACCAATACAGTGCTTACCATTGCCCAGCAAAAAGACGCTCAACAGGCACTCCAAAACAACGTAAGATGGAGCATGAACTAAATGTTTTGATGGACCGGCAGACTTTGCTGCTGGGCAATCTTCTATGGATGTGGGAGTCTTTGCAGAAGAGAACATCTTCCAAGTATCCAATTTTAGTTTTATTCCAGCCGTTATAGCACTCCTCCGGCATTTGTTGAATAAACTACATTCAAAGCTGTTTTGTCCACCAACACCTCCTCTATGCATCTTTAAAGGCAAAAATATGTACAAAGTGGCCCGCTCTCTAGACGGTTGTGCAAACAAATGTACAAAACCTATACAAAACCATACAGATTTTGAAAATGTTCTAGTGAAAGATGTTGCGACCACTTGAGAACCTTTATAAGACCTGTTGGCTGCCGTGAAAATCCCAGCATAGGAGCTGGCCATTTGGCAGCTGTTAAACTTCACTGCAATATCGTGGTTGGTTTTTGTTGTTCTGCTTTGTTTGATTCTCTACTCTTCTGATTCATTTAACAGTAAATAATATCTACGAAAAAGGTTATATTGCGTTAGTATTGCGGGAATTTGATAGGAGTAAAAGAAACTTTAGGCGACAAGGTTTAAAGATCGTTGTAAAGCTGTGTCGATTCTCATGAACCTGACTAAAACTTTGAAACCTATTGGCACCTCTTGGTGCCATAGCTAAAACCAAATTGAATTGTGGTTGCTTTTCATAAAATTTTAATAAAAACTGGATAGTTTTGCAATTTAACTTGGGCAGTGTGCACCTGCTCAGGGTTTACGTGGCAAAATTGCGGCGGTTATCTGAAAATCGTGCAGTGATTAAATTCATTGTTTTGGAGTAGCTGATAGGCTAAGAGATACATGCAAAGATAACGAAAGTATTGAAGGAGTCTTGTCCTTCATTTCCAACGATTCACCGATGAGTTTTGGAGTTCAAGCGTGGCCGGACAAGAGTTGAAGACGACCCACGCTCTGGAAGTCCAAAACGTGCATCGACGCCAGAAATCATAGCGGACATACAGGATATGGTTTTGGAATGTCATCGAGCTACTGCGTATGTGATAGCTGATACCATAAGCATCTTATATGGAACAACATGGAATATTTTGGCTGAAGTGTTGGGTTACAAATAACGGTGTGCACAATGAGTGCAGCATTTACTAACAATGCAACAAAAAACACGTTCGAATGCGACTTTCTGAGCAACATTTGGAGCAATTTCGAAAGGATGAGAAGGATTTTCTGCGTCGTTTTATCACTATGGATGAGAATTGGGTCTAGCACCATGATCCTGAATCAAACCAAAGAGGCTAAGGAGTGGTGTCAGCCAGGCAACCTGGCTCCTTGGTGAGTTCGTTTTCTGAAATAAGCCAAGAAGGTGTTAGCGTCAGTTTTTTTGAGATGCAAAGAGTTTTATTGATAGATTATCTCCAAACTGGTGAGACAATCAAATCTGATTGTTATTGTGAACTTTTGGACTACTTGGAAGAAAACAATTGTGAAAAATGCCCGGTTTGCAGAAGAAAACATCATTTCACCAAGAAAATGCACCTGATCAAACTGCTCAACAAAACATCGCGAAATTCAGTGAACAAGGGTACGAATTGTTGCAACATCCAATCCTATTTGTAAGAGAACTCTGAAATTGTTTTTAAATTGTCGAGACAACGGTGCACAGCTGAGAGGAAGTAGTGAATTCGAGAGATTTGCACTACGAGTTTTTATGGAAACTTGAGACAAAGATGGAACACTAGGATCAGCAGGTTGTATCCCGGACATTTGAACCCAATAACCCCAGCTCCGGAACAGAAAGCCTTCAATTGCCGCAATACTGCAGAAAGTAAAGGCATTCCATCCTCCACACAGCATTTTTTCTTCTTTTCCATGATAATACACCCAAGTAACAATTTAACTTTTATTACAGCCGTATAGCACTCCTCCCGGCTTTGTTTGATAAAAC
This sequence comes from Aedes japonicus, assembly GCA_034211315.2. Lineage (NCBI taxonomy): Eukaryota > Metazoa > Arthropoda > Insecta > Diptera > Culicidae > Aedes > Aedes japonicus. Next base: position 4,088 of record JASCZW010006254.1, read on the forward strand.
TACGTTTAAATCTGTTTTGTCTACCAACACCTCTTCTATGCTTCTTTAAACTTTGTGCAAAGTGTACCACCTTCCCCATAGACGGTTGTGTTAATAAAATCTTAATAAGACCATAAAGATTTTGGCAATGTGAAGTGAAAGATGCAATGACAGCGAAAAAACCTTCATAAATCCTTTTCGATGCCAGGAAAACCAGCATAAGGCCAAATGGCCACAGCTATCAAACTTCACGGCGATATCGTGGTTGGTTTTTGTTGTTCTGCTGCGTTCGATTCTCTGCTCTTTTGATTCATGTAGCAGTAAATAATATCTTAGCAAAAAGTTCTAGTGATGCGGGAAATATTGTTTGAAGCAAAATATCTTAAACACATTGAGTTTTTAACAGCATTTCATGCTCCAAATCATGCGCGCATTTAATTTTTTTGGCGAATATTGGCCCGATAAGAGCCGAAAAACAAGAACTACTCGAAAATTATGTGAGTTTACGACAACAAAAACAAAATGAAAACAAATATATTAAAATAAGTCTCGGATCTGTAGTAAATAAGCAGTATTTTGAAAATTTGTTAGATATAATTATCCACATTTCAATTAATACTTATATTATAATTGAGAGGCTGGAAAAAACACAGTTTTAAGAAATGCAAATTTATCTTCGCAATGACTACTATAAAACAATTTGTTCATTTTGTGAGTTATCTCAATGCCAAATTGCCGTTTTATGCATTCACTAGAGGCAAAATGGTACCTTTAACAGAACTGACCATAATAAGATTATATGAATGAGTCCTAAAACAACATTTTATGAGTTAATAAATTCGAAATAAATCCTGTGATATGAGAAAAAGAAATTTGAGAAAAGATCGTACAAGCCAGCCGTGTAGATTTTCATAAACCTGACACAAATAAGAAACCTATAGGCACCTTTCGGTGCCATAATAAAACAAAACTGATTTATAGTAGCTTCAATAAACGCTCGGTTTTCGTGCGATTGCAAGCCAAACATTGCAGTAGGTCCTATGTAACATTTGTGTCAAATTGAGAAAAATACGCATGTTTTGAAGATTAATCTTTTTGTGATTGAAACTATATCGAACCAAACTATATAATCTGACGCGTGGTTTTCAACAAAATACTTTGTAAGAATAACAATGAAAATGTTGTTCTCAAAGTTTATGATGATCCTAGGCGTGTAATTGATACATTTGTTACTGAGAACCTTTTGCATTTGGTCTTTTTTCAAGTTAGAATGTACATTTGACTATTTTGATTGCGCTAAGAACTAAACACTCTTGTACCGCTTAATCCTTGCAATGAGCAAACATTTAATTCACAGGTATTTAATCCATCCTATTTGAGAACCTCAGAAACTGGCTACATATGTATTCAATCGGAAATCTTAAAAATCGCCATAAATCTGAATTAATGGAGGACCAACACTTCTGATATTCAAATTTAAGCTTTTCTGCATTGTAACGTTTGCATTAAACATAATGGACCAAAATTGCCAATTTTTCATGGCTTTAACTTCACCCGCACTGACAAAATTACCCATGCAACATCAATCGCAGTAGCCCATGAGTCAGTAGACAAAATTTGACAGCTCTATCAGTCGAACTCTAACCGTGATGGCACAAACTGTGAAGAAACTCCGTTCAGAAGTGTGCGGGATCAAAGAACGGCACCCGCCGCATCAAAAACGGAGATCGTGAAGCATTTTGTGGACGCCGGATACGCCCGTTCCGGCATCTACAACATCCTGGCACTTAGAAAACAATCACAGCATCGGAAGAAAGCCCGGTTCCGGACGGTCGACGACCCTGGGCGACAAGAAGCTTCAAAAGATGCTGAAGAGGAAAACCGAGGGAAAAGTGGCTACATCACTGCGTGCGCTTGGCCGGGAGGTCAGTTAAACTGGCCAAGGAAGCGGAAGTCATGTTCACTGGTTTCGGAGTTGCAGCCAATGACGCAGCGGCAGCGGCTGAATAAGATGGTCAACTCGAATTTCTCACCCTGGATGGCAACGACTGGCAGGGCATTTCGTATTGTACTTCTCCACGAAGGAAGTGATCTCCGAGATGAAGTTCAATTCACACACCAAGTTCCCCAAGAAGGTGCTGCTGTGGCTGACAATCAGCGAGAAGGTGATACCAAAGCCGCTCTTCTTTTGCTCCAAACTGTCCGTGAACGGGGAAATTTAAAGCACGAAATGCCTGCCGGAAGTTGCGTCGTTCATCAAAAAATACCATAAGGGCGAAGACGCGGTGTTCTGACCGGATCTGGCGTCGGTCCACTACTCGAAGCGATCAGTGGAGGAGATGGAGCGGCTGAATATCGATGTGGTACCCAAATCGGTGAACCCGCCCAACGTTCCTCACCTACGTCCCATCGAGAATTTCTGGGCCAACCTGAAGCGTAAGATCTATTCCAAAAATGTAGTCGCGAAAATTGAGGGAAATTGATAAATAAAACGAAGAAAGAACGCAAAAACATGCCTTAACGCATGTTTTCGTCTGCCATGGCGAATGTTTCAGTTTACTGCCGGAAGGTTGCTCGCAAGGGTTTTTTTTGCAAGTAAGCTTAAATAATTACCTTCAATGGAAAATTTATCAAAAGCAATTATATGACTTAGCTTTTTTTATCACCATTCGAAAAAAGTCCAACTAGACAAGGAATAACATTATCCTAACATGGTGGTGAACAAGGGGTTTCCAACAGGTTTTGAAGTGACAAGTAGTCAGAGATTATTTTTAATTCCGTTAAGTAATCATACAATCGTAGGTAATCACAATAATTAGGATTAACTTTAAATAACCATAAGTAATCATAAGTAATTATTAGTAATCTTAAGTAATCATAAGTAATCATAAATAATCTATGATAATCAAACCAGTAAATAGTTGGAAACTGAATTAAATGATTTTCACACGCGTTAATAAAGTTATATATAATGTACAGACGGGCGCTGTACAGTACACTACTTCAGACCTAGCTTCAGACACTATATATCAAGGGGTTTCCAACAGCATTGATTACTTGTCTCTTTCCCCAAAGTTACTCTGATTACTCAGTGATTACAAATCTTATTGTGATTACTCGTGATTACTTGCGTAATTATTTGATTACTCAGAGATTACAGAGATTATAGTGATTACTGGTGATTACTTATGGTTACTCATTATAATTTGTGATTCCTCATGATTATTTGATGATTACTTATGATAACTTTGGTATTGTTATTTGAGTACACAGTGCCTACAAATTTTACTGCGATTAGAGATGATAACTTGTGATTACTCATGGTTACTCATGATTACTTGATGATTACTTATGATTACATGCGTGATTCTTGATTACCTACCTTAAATTGGACATATCTACCCAAAAAAAGGGATATTTACATTACTATTTAGGTTATCTTTATTCACGGTGTTTGTTGAAACCAAACCTTCAAAGCAAAACAAAATTTTGCGCCAGATATCACGTGATTCCCGTTATCTTTAAGTTCAAAAGTAAATGCACAAACGGATGTACTCAAGAATCACGAAGATTGAGCTACCTAGCGCTAGGTTTTGGTATTAAAAATTAATTGTCACGTAGTACGGAATTATTCGAGGGACCATCTGGTGACCCTAGAGCATTAGGGTAGTAAGTGATCCATTTCAGTGATAACATCGTAACGGGCATGAAAAATCACGAAGGTTGAGACGTTAAACCAATAGTTCTGATTTTAATTTGGTTTGTATTATAATACGGGTATCTCTGGAAGGCATTTCGAAGGCCACCGATGACCAGGCTGTTCAATTGTTTATTTCCGACCTAAAAGTATCAGGAGCATGAAACACCACGAAGACTGAGCCGTGAAATTCATGTTTTGGGTACAAAAATTAAATATTCCACGTTACGGGTTTCTCCTGAGGACATTCCGACGGCCACCGGCGAGGAGTTTCAATGGTTTATTTTCGACCTGAAACAATCTTGGGCATGAAAAATTACGAAGATTATGCCGTCGAAACAAAGGTTTTGGTGCAAAAATTGAACAGTTCCCATTATGCTTTCCTCCGGAGGACATTTCGAGGGCCAGAGATGACCAGAGAAGTCCATGGTTTATTTCCTTCTTAACAAAATCGTGACCATAAAAAATCACAAAGACTAAGCCGTCGAAACCATGATTTTGGTGCAAAAATTAAGCCATATCACGGGTTTCTCCGGAGGACTTTCTGGTGGCCATTGAAGGTAAAGATTGTCGGTGATTCAATTCCGGGTTGAAATGACCTGGGGCATAAAAATCCACGATTAATGAGCTGTTGATCACTTGGTATTGGTAAATAAAATAAGGGAAATCATCACCTTGTCCCAAGTAACCTCCTTTGGGGTACCCGTGAATCGGTGCCACGAGGATCAGACTGGATCAAAGATCATTGGAAATGAGTACTGTATTTTGAATTAGAGAAGTTCTATGTAAAAATCCCTAGCACAAGAATTGCATCGATGTCAATTGCAGACAACTCACTGCATTTTATCAGTAAGTAGCCTACTATGATGTACATTTTTATACCCGGCAAATTAAAGATAGTTATTGGGACACCTTTCAGACGTCAGTCGGCGACATATGCACTTCCATCGACGACTTCTTTGTAAGTCTCCTAGGGGCTGCCAAAACATGCATCCCTAAAACCATTCCATGTCCTGGTAGAAGGGCACTCCACTGGTGGTCAGATGAAACTAAAAATGCCGTTAAAGCAAGGAGAAAGGCTCTCCGAGCCTTAAAGCGACTTCCATTGGGGCACCCCCAGAAGGAGGAGGCTGCCTTTTCCTACCGGGAAAAAAGAAATCATTGTCGTGATGTTATAAGATCCGCCAAAAGCGCCTGTTGGACAGACTTCATCAACGGAATTGGCCCCAACCAGACAGCTAGCGAGCTCTGGAGGAGAGTAAATTCCCTTAGTGGAAAACGGAAACAGCAAGGAATTACTTTAAAAATCAATGGTTGCTCAACCACCGATCCCATGTCGGTTGCCAACTCTTTGGGCGATTATTTCTACAGTTTATCAGCAATATTTAGCTACCCGGACGACTTCCGCCGAAAAATAACCCTTCCAGGCAACTCTATCGCGGACATATCCATTCCGCTTGAAGATTCTCCACTCGAAATTAATCAACCGTTCCAGATGAAAGAATTAACATTTGCTCTGTCCCGAGCAAAGGGAAACTCCGCTGGCCCTGACGATATTGGATACCCTCTATTACGGAACCTACCTCCCGTTGGAAGCGTCACCTTACTGAAGGTCTTAAACCACCATTGGACCACAAACACATTCCCGTCGTCTTGGAATCACAGCTTAGTCATCCCTATTAAGAAAACGGGCAAAACGGGTCAATCAGCAGAGGATTATCGGCCCATTTCCTTAACCTGTTGCGGTTCAAAGATAATGGAGCGGATGGTCAACCGTCGGCTTATCAGTTACCTCAATTCTAACGGTTTTCACGACAATCGGCAACACGCCTTCCGGCCTGGTTTCGGCACAAATACATACCTCGGCACCCTTGGGCAAGCACTGGATGATGCTATGAAAGGCGGGAATCATGTCGAAATCGCTTCCCTTGACTCCAGCTAAGGCCTACAACCGGGCATGGATGCCCGGAGTACTTGAACAACTTATCAATTGGGGTCTAAAAGGCCATATTATGTTTTTTCTGAAAGGGTTTCTTCGGAACCGGACTTTCCCGATAGTTGGGAACCACCGCTCTGACAAATTCAGCGAAGAAACAGGTGTACCACAAGGCTCGGTGATTGCAGTTACTCTTTTTCTTGTCCGTATGAACAGCATCTTTCTCAACTTACCCGCCGGAATTTTCATTTTTGTATACGCAGACGACATAGTGATAATGGTAGTGCGGAGCACTCTATTAGCTTTACGCAAAAAACTATCCCAAGCGATCAAACATGTCCATTCGTGGGCTACACTCGCTGGATTCCAGCTATCTGCGGAAAAAAGTGCATTCATGCACGTATGCCAACAAAAACACCGTTCACTCCATCACCGATTGTTATTGGTGATAGACAAATCAAACAACAATCTTCGGTAAAATCATCGGGGTACGGATCGACCGTTCCCTATCGTTCCGCCCACACTTCGATGCGGTTAAATCTAGCTGCCGCACTCGACTAAATCTCCTACGTACTATCGTTGGACGCCACCGGGACTGTAATCGGACCACGAGTCTTCGCGTCGCTTCCACTATTATAAATTCTCGTCTCACGTACGGCATCGAACTAACCTCTTTGGCTAGAGCATCTTTGGTGGAAAAACTTAGCCCTACATATCATTCCGCCATCCGATTAACTTCAGGAATCCTTCCATCGACTCCTGCCGTTGCCGCATGCATTGAGGCAGGCGTCCTTCCTTTCCATCATTACGTCACCGCCACCATTTGCAAACGAACCATTGGGTTCCTTGAGAAGACAGTCGGTTCTGATAGAGGAGTGGTGCTCCTTGGAGAGACGAACCAACTCCTCTCTAGATTCGCCAACCAGAAGCTCCCCCGAGTGGCTAGGATCCACTGGTCTGGAGCCAGGAGTTGGAACCGGTCAAATGTCCGATTCGACAATACGTTCCAAAAAGCTTTCAGGGCAGGCTCTAATCCTATTGCGGTCTCAAATGTATTCAAGGAACACATCATTCGAAGATACAGTAGACACTGCATCCGTTATACTGACGGTTCAGTCGGGCAAGACAAAGTAGGAATCGGCATCTCTGGGCTAGGACTCTGCCACTATTATCGCCTTCCTTCCCAGTGCTCTATTTTCTCCGCCGAAGCAGCTGTCATTCTAATTGCCTGGTCTCTTCCTTCGAATCAACCGCTGGTAATCTTCACTGACTCTGCTAGTGTGGTTGCGGCCCTCAGATCAGAAACTCCATCCCATCCATGGATCCAGGCAACTCTTCGACTCGCCCCTCCCGGAACGACCATCGCATGGATCCCCGGACACTGTGGGATCCCAGGAAACATTGAAGCCGACCGCCTGGCTGCAGTTGGTAGACAAGGTAACCTATATACACGCTTAGTACCCGGATGTGATTTAAAAAAATGGATCAATAACACCCTTTGGGAGGCCTGGAACCAGGAATGGATGGCATCTAGGGAACCATTCATCCGCAAAATCAAAGGTGTTACGCATCGATGGGAGGATCCCCATGACCATAGATCACAGAAGGTTATTTCACGTCTTCGATCAGGACACACAAACGCATCGCACAATCTAAGCGGAGTTGGTCTCTTTCATAAAAACTGTCCCGTGTGTAATATGCATCACACGTGTAGAACATTTTACCTGCCACTGTCCGCAATACGAGGGTCCACGCAAGCTCTACGATATTGGTTGCAGCATCAGAGATGCATTGCGTGATGAACCTTCTTCCATAGCAGCCCTGATTTGCTTTCTAAAAGACGCTCAACTTTACGACAGGATATAACCTTCCTAGAACCGGACACCCGATGTTCTCTGGCATGAGATTAACTAGATATTCACACTCAACCAACACCCAACTAACGACCAGGGATAGTGAGTGTACCTGTGCTGGGCTCGTCTTTGAAGCCCTCGCTACCGGATTAAATCTTGTACCACGAGCAACTAGATACTAGATAACTTCAGTGTAAACGACATTCTTCACTAGCCAGCAAATAAAAAAAAAAAAATTTTAAACTCTGTATAGAAACTAATCTGTAGATTAGTCCCTTCAGGACCCAATTTATTTATTTTAATGAGCTGAACCAGCCGAGGCTGAAAAGCTCAATAATAAAGATATCAAATCTAATCTAATCTAAAGATAGTTATCAAGAATCACGCATGTAACCAAAAGTAATCATCAAATTATCATGAGTAATCAAGAGTTATCATCAGTAATCATCAGTTATCGCAATAATCTGTGTAATAACTGAGTAATTAGAGTAACTTTAGGGGAAGTGACAAGTAATCAATGCTGTTGGAAGCTCCTTGGTGGTGAAGCTAGTTTTCGTGGGGGTGCTGAAAGTTTAGAGAAATTTACGTTTGAATCTTTGTTTTCCTCTTAATTTACAAAATCAGATGAGTTGTTTTAAATAAGTTGACCTTCTTCGATCACAAATTGGTACGACGAAATATGGTTGGAAACTCATGACTTCCTGTAAGAAGTGTCAACTGGAGTAGTGCGTGATGGTAAGACGGATAATCTAGGAAATTGACCGATCTTCTTTTGTTCCCTTTTCTTCAACTTCAACTTTACTACATTTCAAATCTATTGCAGTTCATAATAACTTATTAACATATCACAGTTTCCACTCGATACCTAATCATTGTTTAAGGGAGGATGTACAGTTAAAACAAGAAAAAAACTCATTTTTGAAAAAAAAAATTCAAGGGAAAATTTTAATTCAAATCAATTGAAGCTTTTTAACAATTATAAGTGTATTCATGTTGTATACAAAAATATTTTTTTCAATTTTTTTCCAACAAAGTGGCGGATGTTAGAGTAAGTTGAAAAAGTCATTGCATTTTGCTTGTGCCGGTTCTTCTGGTTGCAGTTTCGATCTGAAACCTGCCAACTCAAAAAAATTACATTAATTACATTTACAGTTAGTAGATGAATTGAAAAAAAAAGTTAAAAAAATAATTTGTACCTATGGCGTAACTTTTTTTTGAAAAAATCCACATTCTCTCCGCCATTTTATCCCATTTTTCCGTTTTGTAATAAAATATTACAACAATTTTTATTTTATATAGAAGGTAATACTATAATGAGGAAATCCTTTAAGATTCATCTTAATCGAATAATTAGTTTTTGAGTTATCACCGGCATAAACTCTGAAAATGCTGTTTTGAGAAGAACGCGTTGAAAGTTTTAATTATCGGTCTGCGCGCGAAGCAGGCGTCTTCGAAAAACGATGAAACGAAACACTTGGAGTTTGAATTTCGAAAAAAAGGGTTTCAGGAGCGTATTTTACGGAAAATTTACTACCTTTTTATGCAAAAAAACTATTGAAATTTTTTGTCATTCTAACTGTATATCCTCCCTTAATGGATTCGATTTCTGTGTTTCGTTTGACAGAATCCTGTGTCCATTTGTATGTGTTAATATCTTCGTGTTAACATTGTGCGTCAAATCAAATACAGTCAAACATTACGATTTTGGTCAATCATAATGTTCATAAACCAAGAACATAGAGAACATCGACTCTTCAATTGCTTTCACTGATGCAACCGCCGCAAAATCCAAACAAACAAAATCGGGTCAAGCCAAACTGACAGACACAAATCCTTCCTTGACCCGAGTGAGGTAATTTGCAGCTATGGTGGCGAAGATTCCTCGCTAAAGTTACCCTTCTTGAAAATTAAATGTCTTTCCACATTCTTCCTTCGCTTCTCCCTTCTCCCCCACCAAGAAGCCAAGAAGATGATCCGCTCACTCACACTCACAGTCAGTTAGCCAGCCGAAGCTTGCCATCCGGCAGAGGGGAACAGCAGCGGTGCCATGGGTGGGCAAAAAGGTGCAATCCAATTAAAATTGTAATCAGCTCAACCTCGTTGTTGCAGTCGGATAACACAAGGAAAAACTTTTTGTGAGTTTCCCTCCCTCATCGCCCAGCTCCGACCACTCGGAGCTGGGGGTGGTTTCTCTATCCCCCCTCTCTCTCTCTCTCTCTGCATGATTCCGTGTGCTGCCAGTTAGAGCGGTTGCATACAATACAAGACCGTAAGACCCAGACCGTCTTCGTTTCCGTGCCCCAGCTGAGTTCGGTGCTGACGGACCAGACTAGACTCTCTAGACACTCTGAATCACAATAAAAAAAAGCAAAGGAGCGGGAAGATAGAGCGAATCCGAAGGCCGACCGTCTTTACGTCTGTTTTGGAAAGACTCCAAAAAATGAGGAATGGGTAGGAGTGTGAGCGGGCATTGTGATAAGCCAAACCGAGGAGGAGGGAAAATTAGATAAATTTTGCAGTAATTAAACCCCAAAATAGGTATAATCCTAATTAATTTATTCAAATTAAAAAAGTGAGTGGGAGTTGAGCCGGGTACTGGGGGATGATTACGATGATATGGCAGGCGAAACGAGGACGCATTACAGGGTTAGCTGAAAGTGCCAAGTGCTTAATCGGGTATCAACCATCCTTGGCGATGCGATGGACGCTGGCAGGGCGATCCCACCGAAACAAAGGAAAATCGAGCCGTGCCAAAGGTGGAAGGTACCGGAACAAAAAATGGCTGTCAGTTGCCACAAGCGAGAAAAAAAAAACACTCACCTTTAGAATTATCCTTTTAAGTTAATTATATCCTTAATTATTCTGATAATATCGCATAATCTGTAAATTAGAGAAGAAATGAGAAAGGGGAAAAAAAGTTAGTCAATTTGATTATCCCGAAAGCTTTTGTGGATAAATGAAGGCCAAGAATAACGACTCGATTTGGGGTAATTAGACTTCATTGGCAGAGACGTGGTCATTGGGTTGGCATAAATATGGTAAGGCTTGCAATTTGCCTTCTAAATGTGATGGTGCACAATAGTTTTGATTGCCTTTGTCGACTGCCTGACCAGCAAGCTAATATGAATCATTTGATTTTGTCTGATCTTCTTCGACTGTCGATTAGTAGGGGATATTGATTTTCCCCATGTCCCATGTTGACTTTTGTGTTCGAGAATCCTCTCCTCGGCAAGAATATGATGACAGAGACAAAAATCTCAGAATCTGATTGGTGTTTCTCATAAACAGTGGCACGAGCTCGTTCATTATCACTTGCTCAATTGACTTCGATGATGAAAGGGGTTCTGGGAATAAGGATAGCAAGTAAGTTAGTAGATTTGATTCTTTCTTTCGGCCAACGTCCGATACTTGGTGGTGGTTCTTTGGGTGAGGGTAGTGGCTGTCGGATAACTGTAGTTATCTCATAGCGCGATGTATTGGGGGCAACTAACTAATTTATTAATAAATCGGAAGTGATAAATCTTTGGCTAGAAATGATGCCCCAGCTCATAGTCTGTATGACGAAGTGGTAGTAAGACTTCGAAGCTATTTTCAATTGTGGAATGTTATCACTTTTTTATGAATCCTAGAGAGTTTGAGCTGTTTAGTGGAATACTTGTAACTATAAGTTAGAAGGAAAATTAGTAATCTCCATTTAATTCCAACTACCTTTACTTATCTTCGACAGATACGCGTATTTCGCGCTTAGTCGATTTATTAGTACGAGACACTGCAGAAGTCTGCACATTGTAGACGAAATACGCGTATCTGTTGAAGATAAGCAAAGGTAGTTGGAATTAAATGGAGATTACTAATTGTTCTTCTAATTAATAGGCTACTAAACAACGGTTCTCGAGCAGAAGACAACAACATATGAATTCCTTAACTTGATAACTGGCCTTGATATTAAAGAGCTCAGATTAAGAGGTAAAATACCTTAGCAATATACCTTCAAATTGCTAGCAAAATACTCTCGAATAACAAAACTTAATATTTCGGATACCTGGGAATACCTGAGAAGCAGTCTTCACGAACACACGAGCGGCGCTGAGCTTGAGCTTGGCTCTCACCAGTGCGCGTTCATCCAATACGCGCTCTCCTTCTCGTGTTTATGTTTATTGGGTACATCAAACATGAGAGCTACAGATGAACGCGGTGCTCGCACTCAGATTCGAGCTCAAGTGCAAAACTTGAGTTTGAACATCAGGCGTAAAACTCGAGTTCAAGCGTAGTTGTTGGTGCCTCTGTTTGATAACCGACGGGCGGAGGCAAAGGCTGACTGTGTTCTGACGTAGACTACGTCTTACGGCAAGGGTAGGGTGACAATTGAAAATCTAAAAATTAGCGACCGTCACGAAATATCGTTACCAATTAAACGCTTATAACTTAATAAATGCTAGATAGATTTTCGAGATGCTAACACCAATCGGTGGGTCATTTCTCGCGTGTCAATTCAACAATCAAACATTATCCACCAACAATTTTAAACTATTGAAAATAACGAAAATAAAGGGTGACGTCTTATAATGTTGTTTTGCAGGCTTAATTTAGACCGATGCTAACAGGACCGAGAAGGTTTTAATTCAAATGCCGACCTCAAATGACCGATTCAATTTTGAGAAAGTTTGTTTGATTTGAATTTGTCTAACATTACTTTCCATGTTCTTACCAATTGGCAGCCAGCGGTGGCTAAAACAATTTCAATCTTCTCTTCGTTGCATACCTTGACCATTGTGTACAGTTTACAAATGGCTACCGTCACGAAAAATTGAAACACCGGACACTAATATCTCGATCAGTTCTTGATTGATTTATTTTTGAGTTTTTTGCTCTTATTAACTAGAGATTTTTACGACTGCCATTTTATTTACACAAGTATTCAAGATGTTATAAATAAGAGATGAATATACTTCGCGTACATTTTCATCAATCGGCGTGGGAAAATTTTAAAGAATGTTGCGTTCCGGCAAGGATTAAAAAAAAATCCTATCACGGATAATGTTTTGATTTTCGAACATGATATCCCGTAGTAACATTCTCTGCATATTCCAATACGTACTGCTATGAACAGTTATGCTGATGTGTTAACGATTCGTGTTGGATAAAGTTTTACTTATAGGAAGAAATAAGTTTTGGGAAACAGTCTGAAAGTGAGATTAAGTGTACTGCCTAATGGTATTGATGCCAACCGTATACGCAAATTTCGAAAGCGCGTTAAGATCGAACATACGGAACATGCTCCGAAACGACCATGTACCGATGCCGAGTGAGCTCCTGTTTATTGGGAGAAACTAAAAGCACTCGAGGTCATATCATCATTTAAACCAAACGGCCGTGTTTAGGGTTATCAAATGCTTTCGAAAGAGTGTACAATAAAATTTCCCTCAACCTTACACTTGAACACTTTTTCATGATCATCAAACATAAAAAAAAAGTTCCTTGATGTCTGCCACAGTTTTCTTAGTAGATAAAATACTATCCAAGACAAATAAGCTCAAGTAACAATAAATTGTTATACAGGTAAACTTCGATATAACGTACATTTCGATTTCAAAGTGGTACGTTATAACGAATTGTACGTTATATCGAAGCATAAATAATCAACTTAATTTTGCAATTTATAAATATTGGTATATTTTATATTTTGAGCATGAATGTTTATTTTTTTAAATTGGGGTCAGCTAGAAGTGTGAAACAGATTTTCTTATGAAAAATTCCTACTAACTTGTCTGAAACAAAAATAAAAATTGATTAAAAAAGTTGAATGCTTTATCTATATAAACTAAAGAGAGTAGTTTGTGTACATAACGCTTCCTCTTATTTACACTGTTTGTATGTAAGTTTAATATAATCGCATCGTTCGTAAACTACAATCCTGAGGGTTTGTAGAATTGTCAGTATAAAAACAGTAAATAGGCGTATAAAATCAGGAACATAATCCAACAAACCTGGATGGAAAAAATAAGATTCAAATAAAAAAATTTCAAGTTATTTGATTTTTTGTTTTTTATTTATTTGATAAAGTTCTGAGGTGTTTGACAGCGATTTAAAAAAAAATTACATACTATTTTACATGGTTTATGATAAATGTAAGCCACTTCTTGGAAATGTATGGTGTAAAAATAACCTTGAATGCAGAAGCCTGGATGGACCAGATTCCTCAATTTCTACCTTCTACCAAGTTGTTCAGGATATCATTTCTCATCTTTCTCAAAGAAAACTGAGTGTTCAATGACCAACCATGCTCTTCAGCATATCTTACCATAACGCTGGCGGCAGACAAAGCCGATTCATCAGAAACATTAATGTTGTCATCTTCAGGATCAAGCGATACAGATACGTGAAGGCTTTCCTCATCGTCATGGTTCGTAGAGTACGTGGCATTATTATCAGCAGATGGGTTCAGTACTTTCTCAACAATCTCATCATCCTTTAGGAACTCAAACTCCGCGTTTTCATCGTCGATTGCGCCAAGTTGCTCGATTCTGTTTCCAATGTTCCTTAGCCTTTCTCGCAACTCCGATAGCGGTAAATCCTCTTCATCATGAATATGCGACTCTTTGTGCAACATTTTCCAAGACTTCTGAATTGAAGATTCAGGAACAGCATCCCACGCTTGTGCTATCCAGAACATAGCATCTTTGATATTGACGTTTTTTAAACTGTCATGGAAATCTTCCCCTCTGCCAAGAATCTCGCTTGTCAGGATCTTTCTGTATTTTGTCTTCACCATCTGTATCACATGCTGGTCCATCGGCTGGATAACAGCGGTGGTGTTCGGGGGCAAAAACTTACAATAGATGGATCCGTCACTCGTTCGTAGATCCTTTGCACTGTAGTGTGCTGAGCAGTTGTCTAATACAAGAACTGCTCTCACAGGATGCCCTGACTGTTCCAAAAAAGTAGTTACTTGTGGAACGAATTGATCAAAAAACGAACCTTTAAACAACTCACGGGTCATCCATGCGTTTTTTGATGCCTGATAGTAAACAGGGAGTTCTTTGAGATTTTTCAAAGCCCGAGGGTTCTTGAATTTTCCGATTAACATGAGTGGGAGTTTCAGAGAGCCATCCATGTTTGCACAAGGCATAAATGTTAAGCGCTCCTTATTCACCTTTCTTCCAGGAGCACTGGAAGAATTTTTATCAACGTATGTTGTAGATGAAGAAACTTTGAAATAAAGGCCGCTTTCATCAGCGTTGAATATCTGATACGGTTGCAAATGCCGATTGCGCATTTCTTGTGCAAAATCTTCAACGTATTGGTCGATTACCGCAACGTTGCTGGAAAGCTTTTCCCCTGTAATCTTAAGGTGCCGTATATCATGCCTTTTAATAAATTTGTCAACGTATCCCCGGCTGCCGTATTCTCCCTCGCCAACAATTTTATTGTAGAACGTCTGAGCCTGTACCTGTAGCATTTCATGGCTTACCGGAACGTGAAATTCTCGTTTTTGCAGGAACCAGAGATACAGTGCCTCATCTACCGCCGGATGGCGGGCCTTCTTCATGCGTTTACGGTATGCTGTAAGCGATTAACAAATGAGCTCTAGTTTTCATTTTTTCTCAAACTTTCTTACAAATATTTCCTTGAACTTCCGCAACCGTTGACTGTATGTATTCCTTGGCACGTTTGATACTGCTGACCGTTGATCGACATTTTATGTTGCATTTGCGCATAATTAATCGAGAAGACATGCCTTGCTCCATATCTTGAAGTATTTTCACTTTGTCGGTCAGAAGAATGTTGGATCGTTTGTTTTTTCACCACAAACATTGCGAGGTTTCGAGCCATTTTTACGAATTTGTTTTGTACTGATTCTAACTTAAGATTGATATGTCAACAAAGTGCACAGTGTTACCAACATACAATTCCAAAACAAATGATTATGTTGAATTTGAATTGACAGTTTGCGCAGTACTTTATAATCCATAGTACAAGTCAACTCTTCGGTGCCACACATATATAGATTGGTTCTGTAGTATCAATACCTTACTCGACATAGACTGACTTTTACCCAACATCGGCCCGACATCAGACCTGACGCTGACAGAACTTTCACCCAATGTCGACTAAACATTTACTTGGCATAGAACGTGTTTGAACCCGCACTGACTCGATATTTGTCCAACATACAGCTCGGGGGAATTCTAAGGTTCTCTGCGATCTCTGGGTGATAAACTTAGACCTTAAAGGCTGATGTGGTCATTTAATGAATGTTCATGACACCTGGAATACAAATTTTGTAGAAACTAGCAAATTCAGGCTTAATTTTAAAAGTGTACGTTATATCGAGGAATAATGTACGTTATATCGAGTGATGTTATATCGAGGGTACGTTACATCGAGGGTACGTTGTATCGAAGATTTCCTGTAATAACAATTTAACACACAATATTATGAAATTGAATAATTTTACGAATTGGTGTAAAATATTGGATAAAACAGGTTTACAAGGTTTATTTCATAGGCAAATGAAAGCATTACTATGCATACTGTTTTGAGTAGAATGAAAATCCGAAGACCAAAAAAGAAAGTCATCAGGTCATCAGGTCTAAATATTTTACTTTGAAAGTTTT
The DNA here is from genome assembly GCA_034211315.2 of Aedes japonicus. Classification (NCBI taxonomy): domain Eukaryota; kingdom Metazoa; phylum Arthropoda; class Insecta; order Diptera; family Culicidae; genus Aedes; species Aedes japonicus. The sequence goes on from JASCZW010006254.1 coordinate 20,171, forward strand.
TTGAAACAAATGCACAGCAACATACAAATGAAGCTTAAATTTAAGTTTTGTTCATCAGTTTTACATCCTTTTTTATCCAAATGAAATCTCTTAATCGTCTTAATAGCAAATGAAAACTATTTGAATTATATTTCAAACGATATTTGAATCATCATTATAAGTTGAAAATATCGTTTTGAACAAAATAATCTGACACTTTATACAAAATATTCTCCATATGTAGATATTACCATATATGTTCAACTGTTCTTTCTGTGCTGCCATGTAAAAATGTGAAAGATTTTGCGTTCCATTTTTTAATTTAAAATCGTTTTAAAATTTGAAAAGTTGTTAGCAGTGATTAGTTTTTCATAATTTTATCATTTATTGAATAGTATATATGAGATGAAATTTTTCAGAAGCAAAAAAATTCTCGCCTCTTTGAGAGGCCTTAGGAGTGGAAAATAATTTATTGCGATTTGATCCTCTCCCAATTAGGGTATGTGTCCCTTGACTCAGCCTATTATGCAACCATGGATTACATTTTTGATTATAACTCTAAAAGTTTTCAAGCTGAAGGTGAGATTCAACTAGTTCTACACTTGCTAAGATATGTTTGATAAGACATTTGGTAGCATGTATCACGAAAAGTTACACAACTCTTTTTATAAAGTCAGAAACTTCCAACGGATATGGGCACCAAATTGGGTCTATTCATGGATGCAACTTCGTCCCATTCGATGGATTTTTTACTAAATGCAGCCTTTGTACGGTTTTTTCTTCTTATTCTATGAATTAGGGCATTGCCAGCTGTATTCGCTTTACTTAACACAAAATTTCACAAAACAAACTAAAATAACACAGCTTTGAAACAGCTTTGATGTTCATATTTGATTTACTAGTCATTCAATTATGAAAACATTATAAATCACTGTACAACGACTTAGTTCCTTCGGTTTGTGTTTAGATGAGCCACTTTAATATAAGCAACCACAAACACATGCATTTCTACTTGAAATTTTACCAATAACAACCTTTTTACTACGTTATTGCTACAACAGGCCATAGATGGGAACATACAAAAAAATATGTCCCCAACATTGGGTCTATGATTTTCTTGTGAAATAATTGTTGTTTTAGCTATAAGAACAGTTATTTTGCAACGTGTAACTGCTTTCTGCACATCCAGACTGCATTACTTGCTTTACCGATTCAATTAAGCCAAATTTAGATCACTTGAAGACCGTGTAGATCATCTCTTCAGCTTAACCAGTGAAATCATGATGCCCCAAAAGTTCAAGAAATCGAAAATTACGCGGAAGTGAAAAACTATAAGTTGATTAATATTGTCTCAACTGCTTCGGGATACATCGGTCATCTTAATAGCAACATGATTTTGTTGATTATTGCTAAATTAATGACACATTTGGTACATAGGCCGAATGAAGGAGCTAGGCTAACATTACATCCCCTTACCCTATATGTTGGGTTGATTTTTGGCATGTACCGACTATTCTACACATTTATTTATTCAGTATTTATTTTGTTGAAAATCATAAACTTGTGTTTTAAATAACTATTGATTGTTTACCCGATTTAATTATTTTGGACATGAAACAAGAGATCTATCTCATAGTTTTCTTCTGCTACGAATAAAATCGTATTTTTCTCACAGAAAGTAAGCAGTTGGGTAACTTTGTTATATTTTTTCTCATAAGCATTAATTTGAATAGTCAATCTTGAAAATTGGTCGAAAGGGCCAAAAGTTATAAATTTTCAAACAAAATAATAACATTTTTAGAAATCGTGATTTTCTGAGCCACTCCATCCCGGGAATGGTCACCCTACTGACGATATAAAATTTTATAGGTCTTATTTTTTTCGTTAAGACACAAACCTACAAAATATTTCCGAGCTCTGCAAGATTGAATATCTTCATGGAACCAGAGGAAATATACGAAATATCAAGAACCGATTTTCAGACTCAAAAGTACTTTATCTTCATTGATTTTTTTTTTTTCCGTTTGGATCGATATTCCGGTAGAGAAGATCTAATATTCCCGAATAAACAACTTAAGCACAAAGCTATCAAACCTCTATAGGGTGATTAAAAACCGGGCGGCTTCTGATTAAATCCCTGTCCGACCGAAAACAGTTTGAGTGTATTGAACGCCGCAAGGAGCAAAAGAGAATAAAAACAATCTTTCGGATATGAAGCTGATCCATGCGCAAACATAGAAGCTTACGCTCGTGTTCATGTTCATTTTGATGAGTGCATGTGCGCACTTCAAGAGAGTGTTCATTTGAGAGTGTATACTTCATCAAACATCTGCGCTCGGCTGCACCTAGAAGACTGCTGAGAAGTACTATTTTGATATTGTCTTACCTCATTTTGGTATTCATATAACATTGTGGATACAATTTTATGGTATTATCCTCATTTATTTTACCTCTTATTCTTAGCTCTTGAATACCAAAGCCAGTTATCAAGTTATTCGTTCCTGTTGCCTAGCCAACGGCTTGATAGCAACAGCCTGCTGTGCCATCAGCTACCTGATGATTTGAATGATTTCAAAATTGGCGCCTTGCCACTCCACACTGCCGAATAAAGCCAGTGAACCCTCCAGGAATCCTGGATCAGGATACATGACATCGCCAGCTGCCAAGCCATACTGGCGCGATACCACTCCACACAGCTTCAATACTGCCAAACGAATGAGAAAATTTGCGAATGTGTTCCTCTGTTATGTCATTCACTGCTGCATATGAGACTGCGCTCATTTGAAATCTGTGATAGGAAAATACTTTGCCTTTAGTAAATTTAGCCTGCAAATATTGTCGCTATTTCCAATAGCCTGAATTTGAATCCTAGAGAGTTTGAGCTGTTTAGTGGAACTAGAAATGAGAAGAAAAATTATTATTTTCCATTTAATTCCAACTACCTTTGCTTCGCTAGTAGCACACTTGCTACCATTCAGTTGAGATAACATAAATAAGACTTGCTTAGTCATAATCAAATTACTACAACTAATTATGACCGTAGTGTGCTACTTGGGTTATCTTGAAAGATACGCGTATTTCGTCAACAATGTACAGACTTGTTCAGTGTCTCGTTCTAATAACTCGACTGAGCAAAGGTGGTTGGAAATAAATGGGAAATACTAATTTTTCTTCTCATTTCTAGTTAGCCTCAAATTGTCAACGGATAAATTTTGATAATTGAATTGTTACGCGAGAAAATTTCCGACCAATTGATGTAAACACTTGAAAATCTATTGAGCGTTTATAAAGTTTCACTTGACACCCTACCCTTGCCGTCAGACGTAGTCTACGTCAAAAAACCTTCGTAATAATATGGTTAACTATCTTGTACATACGGTATTTCCTATTGACGAAATGTCTCATTTTGTGCGGTCTTTTAATGGAACAGAGCTTACAGCGACGGTTACACGGATAATCTCAGAATCTACAGGGTGCGTCACAATTTGTGCCATTATTTCTAACTGTTGATTGATTTCAACTGCATAATGTTGACATCAAAATAGAAACTGTTTGCAACAAAACATCAGACACAAAAATGATCATATGTCGTCAGATTTCGTTCAAAATTTCAGGGAATAAGCATAAACTTATAGTTGGCTTAAATCCTAGAGGGTTTGAGCTGTTTAATGGAATACCTGTAACTAGAAATGAGAAGAAAAAGTAGTTCTGCTTATCTTGACAGATATGCGTATTTCGTCTACAATGTGCAGACTTCTTCAGTGTCTCGTACTAATAACTTGACTTTTATGTCGAGTTATTAGTACGAGACAACGAAAAAGTCTGCACATTGTAGACAAAATACGCGTATCTGTCAAGATAAGCAAAGGTAGTTGGAATTAAATAGAACATACTAATTTTTCTTCGCATTTCTAGTTATAGTTGGCTTGCTAATTCATTGGTTCATTGGATTTTTCTCTACGCACTTTGCCGTTGACACCATTAATAAGGTTTTGGGCAATATTTGGGCTTTTTATGATACTTATATCAATAATTCATCCAAGCCAGTTTATTCTACACAGAAAAAAAATCGTTCCAGAAAATTTAAAACGGACCGTTAACTAGTTCACGTTTTCAGGATTTTTCCCTTTACACGTTATTTAGTTCATGTTGATGTAATTCAGTTCACGGTGTATTTTTGCTTGTTCTCGAATTCATGACTGCAGCTCACGGGTCTGGGCAAGGATTTTTTCCGTGTAGAATTCTTTAGGTGTTTTACGAATTATGGCCTACTTGATGACCCAACACTTCTTAATCTGACGAACTTCGAACGACAAAGGGACGAAGTGGCGAATTTATTCTTCTTCTTTTTTTTTTACCTTCGAAAATGGCCAACCGTAGTATGGCAACTTAAAACTACTGTCCCGGCAATTGGTTTGTTTCCACCTTGATGTAAGTCTCGTCGTCCATCACGACGCGCCTCGGATTCGTCAGCAACTCTCGGTACAGCTTCTTGGCGCGGGCTTTGGTTACCGTGTCGTGTTTATTTATTTTTTTTTTTTTGTTTTTTTTATTTTTTTTTTTTTGAAGACAAACCAGATGGAAACCAACGCCTTCTTCTCAATATTTGGTCGATGCTTGATCACATTTAACACCTCCCTTGCTTTCACCGGATTAGCTGTCTCCGTCGTCTTGAATTACTTCACCACCCGGGATACCGTCGAATGATGAAATTCCAATTGTTTTCCGATTTATCTATGCGACGAAGTTGGATTTTCTACGACGGTTCAAATAACTTTTTTGTGGATCTGCGTTACGATAATTACATGACAGATTGTGATAAAATATTACCAACGTAAACATTACATTCTTAGCTAGTTTTAGGAAAAATTTCATCAAGTTACAAATACAAAGTAAAAAGTTAAAATCATTGTGATTCATGTTTTGTTTCGTCTTTAATTTAGTCTTTAATGCCCTTTTTTAGAAGTTTCGTTTTGACAGCTTACTGTTGTAGGTAGGGTATGTGTCCCTTAATTCAGCCTATTACGCAATGATTGTTTGATAAAACATTTGGTAGCATGTATCACGAAAAGTTACATAACTCTTTTTATAAAGTCCGAAACATTCGTTGGTCTATAGGCACCTAATTGGGTCTATTCATGGATGCAACTTTGTCCCATTCGATGGATTTATTACAAAATGCAGTCTTTGTATGGTTTTTTTTTCTGATTTTATGAATCAAGACATTGCTAGCTGTATTCGATTTTCTTAAAGGGTGATACGGTCAAAATTTGGTCAAGGGAAAACGCGTGTAAATCGGTGAAATCGTTTATTTAAAAAAACAAATTAAATTTCTTTTTCAATTTCAATTAGTATAAAATTCAGGAAAAATATTCAGTTAGGCTTCCGCTTTTCCAAATCCGAATTGCCGGGCCTTACGCTTGACCCCTGCCATCAGATTTTGTACAGCCACCTTGTCCACCTTCTTCGCCGCAGAAAGCCAGTTTGCCTTGAACTGCTGCTCGTCCTTAGCAGTTTTTTTGGTCTTCTTTAGGTTCCGCTTGACAATAGCCCAGTATTTCTCAATTGGGCGGAGCTCTGGCGTGTTGGGAGGGTTCTTGTCCTCGGGAACCACCTGCACGTTGTTGGCGGCGTACCACTCCATGGCCTTTTACCGTAATGGCAAAGATGCCAAATCCGGCCAAAACAGTACGGAACAACCGTGTTTCTTCAGGAAAGGCAGCAGACGTTTATTCAAACACTCTTTCACGTAAATTTCTTGGTTGACAGTCCCGGAAGCTATGAAAATGCTGCTTTTCAAGCCACAGGTACAGATGGCTTACCAAACCAGATATTTCTTTGCGAACTTTGACAGTTTCGTGTGCTTGAAAATATCTGCTACCTTTCCCCTTCCTTTTGCCGTATAAAACTCCTGTCCCGGAAGCTGCTTGTAGTCGGCTTTGACGTAGGTTTCGTCGTCCATTACCACGCAGTCAAACTTCGTCAGCATCGTCGTGTACAGCCTCGGGATCGCGCTTTGGCCGTCGTATTTTGTTTATCATCGCGATTTGGAGTCACTAACCTTCTTGTAAGTCGATAGTCCGGCTCGTTTTTGGCTCGATGCACGGTTGTAGACGATACACCCAGCTTATTTGCGGCATCTCGGAGAGATAGGTTAGGTTTCGCTTGAAACTACCGGCAACTCTCTTGTCGATCTCAGCGGCTTCCGGTTTTCGATTTCCCCCGATCCAGACTTCCTGGCTGTCGACAAACGTTCTCCAAACACTTTAATTACATTCGTAACGGTTGATTTGGCAACTTTTAGCGATTTTGCCAACTTGTGTCGAGTAGCTGATTCAGCATCAGAAGTTGCGATGCGCCGATCATATTTTGATTACGACGGCATTCTGTCGGCATTTTGACAACTGAAGAGTGAATTCCAAAAATCAAAATAGGAGCAACATTCTACACACACACACACCTTCAAAATGAGGGGTGTTCAGGTTTTTTAAATGCAAAATTGGAAGAAATACGTCAAGTTGATATTGACCAAATTTTGACCGTATCGCCCTTTAATACAACATTTCATAAAACAAACTTAAGTAAAACTGCCTTGAAACACTTGAGTGATGTTCATATATGATTCATCAGCCATTCAATAACGAAAACATTTTAATTCACTATACAATGATTTTGTTCCTTCGTTCCTTCCTTTTGTTACGAATCAAATTAAATGGTTAGAAAGTAATCGAAATATTGATAATATTATGGCATAACTAATGTAGGAACGGTTCCGTCAGCAACAAAGAGTGTGACATATTCTTAAAAATCCACCTGGTTGAAGAAGTTGGCGGGAAAATAAAGGCTGGCAATCTCTGGGAGTCATTTTGTACTGTAGTTCACTGCCAGCCTCGACAAAAAAAGAGGGGACGTGACATCCCCTTTTCACGGATTTTGAACCACAGCAACCACAGTGTACGCTATGTACTTCACATCGCTGCTAATTTATTTGGTTGGTAAGAAACACATCATAGATCGAACAAACTGAAGGAGCTGTAAATGTTCGCAGTAGTATATATTGACTACTTGACCAGTGGACCGACCCGATCACCAGAACCTTATTTAGGTGGCATGAAAAATCGGAACATTTAGTTGCTTTTTGTTTTAATGCACGATGTAATACAACACCTTGCTCCAGTTGAACTTCAAATGAACGAACATGACCAATCCATCCCTGCTGCCCCACAATTATCTCCCAGAGGTAGCCGAGGCACGTCAAACTTGATCGCTTGTTCCGGTGTTCGAGTCTCACAAGTTTCCATAATCTCCGGTTTGACATGTACCTGCGTGTGTGTGTACAATCTAACATTCATTGGCCGACAATGATATTATGGAAAAAATCTGTTTACAACAATCCCTCAAGTGACCATTGGAATCAACTTTAATCCGAGAGCTAGACAGTGATAGCAATCCAGTAACCCATTTCAGAATGTATGGAGAGTCACGCCCATTCCGAGGTTACTTTCACATACAATAAGCCCCGCATGTAAACATTACCGATATCATTTGAATAAGGGCACTTCAACACACTTCCGGATTTGAAAGTGTAAAATTTCCAAATCAGGCACGTATTTGGTATTATTTAAAAATTAGGTTATTGTTGTATAGTTATAGTCAGATAAATCTCACCCGTGGCCGCTTCCTTAATTGCACTCGCTTGTTCATTCGTAAACATAATAATTATCGACGGTGATTCGTAATTAACTTCATGCACTCGCGACAAAATAAGCGCAAAAATTAACGCGGCTAAGCTGCCCGTAAGATGCAACCTGCATAAGAAAACTCTGTACACCACGTAGTGAACGCATCTGAAATAATGTGGCAGTCTTTCACGCATGCAGGCGCATTGTATTCGTTTGCTGCGTCTGACAAGCAAATGTCCGTTTTCTACATGCACTGGTCTTCTTTTTTCACTCCACATTCTGCCACTAATCAAATTCCCGCTAAGAGGTGACTGTATATCGAACTTCAAAACTGCTAAAAATCGAAGATTCACTCACATCAAAGCGGAAAAACACTCAAACTTAATCAGTTATCCGGATGTCACAAAACTACCTTTTATAAACTTAGCTGATATAACTCTTCTTCCGGGTGCGGGAGCGAGCACAAAAAACCAAAAATGTGGAAATGCAACCGACACTCACACATTTCGGGAGGGATTCGATTGTATTCACTGCGTCTTTCCCAAAGCACGCGGTAATTTTATGATTTCACTGTTAGTTAAAGTTAAATTACGAATTATTGTTTGATTTCTTTTATCGCGAAAACGACGCAGCAAAAACAAAACACGTCGGTTTCAAAGCAAGGCTTGCTGCGATTCAGTCCTCCGGTTTGACATGTACCTGCTAAGCCAAAATATCCTTCCAAATGCAGTACTCCGTCCACTCTGCCGTGTACTCATGGCGATATTGTATAAATTTTTCCCGTACCCAAGCAAATCATCCATCTTCTCCGGATATTCACCCCTTAATCTCGTTGTACCCAAAGACAGACTGCTTCTAGTTCCAATAAGGTCGCGGTCCTATTTATGCATGTTTTCGCTGCAAAAACAGCTGCAGACGAATAAGTTTTAGCAACTGCTGATCAGCAGTATTTTCGAATGGGATGGCACAAATCCAGTTTCCATAGTTTCAAATCCACTTTCACCTAAACAAGTGATTGTTAATTGCTTTGAGAAACCCAGGAAACAATTTCGTGTCCAGTGAACACCATGCAAAAATTCAGCCAATTTTTGTCAGCACCTTGGACAAGTTCAAAACCAGTTCTTTTACATCGTCCTACAAATAATACCAGTCTTATCTCTCTTCGCCTCACCCAATTCCACCCACTATCAAGTAAATTACAAATTATAATCCTTTCGAACCTCGTCGCACAATAACGGTTTTTGCTGATTTCCTTTTGTGAGCCGTAGAAGAAATTGGCCAAACCCGTCAGGGGTGAAGGTAAATCCAAGGTCCGAGAGGCACTCGACACTAAAAATCAATTCCCTAGCACTTCGGTTCGGCGAGCCCTTTCCGGGAAAAGCCTTAATCAGATTTCATTTCCGATCTGGAGAAAACTTAATGAATGAACTTTTCACGGGCTTCATTTAATTGAGTGCATTATTTTAATTAACACCAACGTTCCATGTCCGGATCGGCACACAGTAGTCCACGTTCCAAAACCCCATTTTCCCTGTTCTGTGGAATCGATTCTCCTCTCGATTGGGAGTCACCCCACTGGCTTTTGTTTTCCAACTTTTAATCCATCAGACGCCTCTTTGCTTCTTGAATTATCAACTCACCCACCGAAAAAGAAAAAAGAAGAGCTTCTCTCGTCTTTCTCCATCTCTCTTCGCTCTCTTAGCCCCCATCATCAGCCGTGAGTGGGAAAGACCTGACTCGACCGGTTGACGGTAAGCCATCAATATCGTCCGCTCGAACCAATCTGGCTAATTATTTTCCATGCTTTCCGGATCATTCGGTAACTCTTTCCTTTTACCTTTGGCCCACGGAAGGTGTTTTCCCCAGCCGAGAGCTTAGTTAAGGTAGGGAAAACTCCCGGTCATTATTGTGATGAGATGAGTCGTACCATTCGTACGATTTGCTTCTCGCATTGCAGGGCAAGAGAGCGCTCGCAACTTGGCAGGAAAATTATTCACAGATGGGCCTGCCAATCGGCTAAGCTCCATCGAAGAGGAGGGAAATGGACCCTTCGTCAGCTTCCGACGGCGTGCTGCAAATCAAATCAAACCAAGCAGGTTTGGGTGAGGTGGCATAGTGGTAGAACAGAAATCCTGCGGTTCGGATTGCAAGCGGGAAGCGAGTTATTGGCAGACTGGGAACTCTGACTGGAGGTTCAATGGAGGAAAAACAATGAACTCAATTCAAGCTCTAATTGGCTCCATTCGTTAGATTTTTTTCACATGGTATTACTGGTCGGAGGTTCTTTTATTAACGATGAGACGGTGCAGAGGAATCATGCACCACACCTGGGAGGTGTGGTTGCACTGGTTTCGATCTTCTTGCCAGAGGTGTCGAATCAGTTTTATTACTTTTCAATTGTAGGTTGGATCACAGTTTCTATGCTATTTTCATTTCTTGATAGATATGTTACGATCTGTAATATTTTAGTGAACTGCAACTAAGGCAAGATTTAAAAAGTTTGCCAAAAAATTTCCAATAATTTTAATATCATTTAAAGCCAGCACAACAGTGTTTCTATTAATAACTAGCTGATCCCGGTGCGAGCGTTGCTACGCCTGCAACTAAATGAATGAACATTACATAGAACTGACGCTTTTTTTTAATGAGTTTTTTTTAGCAATAAGGAGTTCAAACTTCTATCAGAACATTCTTCGCACCCAAACAATAAAAACCCCAGTTTGTGGCTTAGTTACCTGGATAATTCTCAGGATTGGTTGAAATTTGTGTTTGAATTCACCATAAAAACATTTCTTGCATTCAAAAACCCTGCATACCATTTTTGATTCCATTTGCTTGATTAGTTCTCAAGCTATGCAGAAATTTGTGTTTCATTTGTATGCAAGCTACAAGGGGAAGCGGTCTCAAACAATCAGAAGAACCTTCCCAGCCCCAAAAATAGCTGCATACATATTTTCACCTGATCGGTCAGTACAGACAGTCAGATAGAAATCTATTTCAATATAAATAAAAATCCTGTTTCCAATAGCCCCCACATGCCAAGTGTGGTTTCATTTACTTGGAATAGTTCTCGAGTTATGCAGAAAATTGCGTTCCATTTGTATGAGAGCCCCCCTCTTTCAGAGGGCAAAGTGGTCTTAAACCACCATAGAAATATGTCTGACCTTCAAAAAAATCCAGATGCCAAATTTGGCTCAATTTGCTTGATTAGTTCTCGAGTTATACAGAATATTGTATTTCATTTGTATAGGAGCCCCTCCCTTTTTTTAATCTTTATTTATGTGGCTTTCAGCCTCCTGGGCTGGTTTGCCACTGGAGCCCCTCCCTTTCAGGGCGAAGAGGAATCTGAAACCATCATAGAAACCTTTCTTGCCTTTGAAACCTCACACATGCTAAATTTGGTTTCTTTTGCTTGGGGTCTCAAACCACTGTAGAAACATTTTTGCCTACAAAACCTTCACATGCCATATTTGGTTCCAATGTTTGATTAGTTCCTGAGTTATGCAGAAAATATTTTTTCATTTGCATGGGAGCCCCCCTTTCTAAAGGCGGGAAGGGTATCGAACTATAATAAGATCACAAAAACATTTCTTGCCTTCAAAAACTCACCTCATACCAATTTTGGTTCCATTTGCTTGATTAGTTCTTTGAGTTATGCAGGAATTTGTTTTTCATTTGCATGGATCCCCCCTTTCTAGAAGCTGGAGGGCTCTCGAACTATCATTAGATGCTTTCCTGGACCCAAAAACCATTGAATACAAATTTGCAAAGCAGTAGGTATAGTTCTCATGTTTGGTTGAATTTTGTTTCATTTGTATGAGAGCCCCCTTTAGAGTGGAGGAAGGGCTTGAACCACCATAAAAACATTTCATACCTTAAAAACTCGTCCCTTCCAAATTTGGTTCCATTTGCTTGATTATTTCTCGAGTTATGCAGAAATTTGGGCTCCATTTGTTTGAGAGCACCTCTCTCCCCCTTCCTCTTCCATATGACGGAAGAGCCTCAAATCACCATAGAAACATTTCCTCCTTCAAAAACTTCCACATAAGAAATTTGGTTCCATTTCTCTTATTAGTTCTCGAGTTATGCAAGGATTTGCGTTTCATTTGAATAGGTTCCCTCTTCAGAAAGGGAAGGGGTCTCAAACCAACGTAGAAACATTTTTTGTCCTAAAAATCACCACATGCTAAATTTCGTTCCGTTTGCTTGATTAGTTCCCGAGCTATGCAGAATATTGTGTTTTATTTGTATGGAAGCCTCCCTTTTATGACGGGGAGGGTTCTCAAGCTACCATAAAAACATTTTTTGCCTTCAAAAACTCACACATGCTAAATTTGGTTTCTTTTGCTTCATTAGTTCTCGAGTTGTGTAGAAATTTGTGTTTCATTTTTATGGGAGCCCCCCTTTTCAGTGAAGGGAGGGGTCTCAAACCATCATAAGATTGTTTTCCGGCCCCAAAAAACTCTGCATACAAAATTTCACGCCGATCGGTCCTACCGCTCGCGAGTTAAATCGTGACAAAGGAAACCCCAACTCATTTTTATTATATAGATATCGAGAACAACTCAATATATTTAGATATGATTTTCGGTAAAATTATTGAGACCTCAGTCTTGGGAAAATTTAACTTAAGAATTAACTCGCCAAGTTGTGTTTCACCATAAACCAAAGTTGCATTTTGAATTGTTTATTTTTTCAAATATATAGGGTATGTGTTCCATAATTCAGCTCAGATATACTCTGGTTGATTACATTTTGTATTGTAACTCATGAAGTAATTGAACTACAAGCGACAGTTTGCACAAAAAGTTTATCCACCCACATTCTAATTTACTTTTTTTTTATTAATGTTTTTCTGGTGGAAACCCCTTTTATTTGATGAGTGTTTCTCCATTATTTTTCAGTATATTTTTAATTATCGCATTGTCATTAGAAAAACAGCGTTTATATCTTTTCGCGAGACCTTATGTGATGAATTATGAAGAAGGGTAATAAATAACGCAAGAAAAGTTTATCCACCACCAAACGGATACTACGGTTTAAGTGTGTTTATAGAGTTTTAGAGTGTATTCTGCAACTTTCTCGAATGTAAACATTGTTTCTAGCTGTCATTTAGTGCTCTGGAAGTTTTCGTGCTCAAAATTTCAGTTACGTGTTCAAAATTGGAAGTTGTTGGTTGCAAAATGCCCAAACAAGCACAAGTTTTGATCAGCATCCGAAATTTGATTATTGAACATCACAAAACTGGCAAAGGTACCGTGATATTGCTGATATTGTTCAGCATCGCAAAGATCGTAGAGAAGGCGGAGCTAGACCGGAGACAACCGAACTCAGAAAATTTGCGAAACAGATTGAAAGCATAATAATCGATCAATCGTGTCAGAAGGTATGGATAGGTCGTGATCAGTTCATTTGAAGTCCAACTGGAGCAAGGTGATGTATTACATCGTGCAATAAAATAAAAAGCAACTAAATTTTCAGATTTTTCAAGCGATTATCCTGCCACCTAAACAAGGACCTCAGATCGGGTCGGTCCACTCGGTCAGTAGTCAATATATACGACTGTGAACATTTTACAGCTCCTTCAGTTTGTTCTTCTTCTACGGCCTGTCTATCCGGACCTTAAAAATCGGCCATTGTGGCTCACTTTGTGTTACGGCTTTCTTTGTCACGATTAAACTCTGCGAGCGTAAGGACCGTTTGGCAAGATTTTTGCTTTGTTAGATTCGTCTTGGACACTGGAAGGTTCTTACGATGGTTCAAAACCCTCCCTTCTTCTGGAAAGGCCTTCCATACAAGTGAAGCACAAATTTCTGCATAACTCGAGAACTGATCAAGCAAAGTTACCCAAATTTAGCATGCTGAAGATTTTGGAGGCAAGCAATGTTTTTATGGTAGTCAGAGACCCCTCCTCTCTAGAAAGGGAGGCTCGCGTACAAATGAAACAGAAGTTTCTGCATATCTCAAGAACTAATCAAGCGTATGGAATCCAATTTGGCATGTGGTGTTTTCTGAAGGAAAAACGTTTTTATGGTGGTTTGAGACCACTCCCTCTCCTAGAAGGGGGTGTTGTCACACGAATGAAACTGAAATTTCTGCATTACTCGAGAACTAATAGAAGCAAATGGAACCAAATTTGGCATGCGGGGATTTTAAAGGCAATAAATGTTTCTACGATAGTTCGAGACATACTCTCTCTCTTCTGTTAGGTTGGAGGGCGGTGCTCCTATACAAAATGAAACGAAAAGCTTCTACATAACTCGAGAGCTAATCATGTAAATGGAGCCAAATTTGGCAGGTAGAGGTTTTTGAAGGCAAGAAATGTTTCTAAGGTAAATCGAGACCCTCCGCCCTCTGTAAGAGAGGGGCTCTCATGCACAAATGAAACACACATTTGTGCATAACTCGAGAACCAATCAAGCACATGGAACCCAATTTAGCATGTGGAGGTTTTTGGAGGAGATAAATGTTTCTATGGAAGTTTGAGACTCTACGCCATCTGGAAGGGGGCGGAGGAGGGTTTCCATACAAATGAAACACAAATTTCTGAATTACTCGAGAACTTATCAGGTTAATGGAACCAAATTTGGATGATGGAGGTTTTCGAAGGCAAGAAATGTTTCTATTGTGGTTTGAAACTCCTCCGCTCACTGAAAGAGGGGTCTCTTATACAAATGAAACACGAATTTCAGCATAACCTCGAGAACAAATCAACAAAATGGAACCAAACTTGGCATGTGGAGGTTTTTGAAGGTAGATTGCTATATACATAAAAATGAACTTAAAGGTTTGAGCTGTTGAGTGAAACACCTGTAACTTGAAATTAGAAGAAAATTTATATTTTCCATTTAATTCCAACTACCTTGCTTATCTTCGACAGATACGCGTATTTCGTCTACAATGTGCAGACTTCTTCAGTGTCTCGTACTAATAGCTCGACTTAAAGAAAACCTTCGCCACCTGCCGTTTATATACTATTTTCTAAATACAAAGCGTTTACCTATCATTATGTTGTTTATACCTATCTTATTATTATTTTGTTTATATCTATCCTGATTCAAAACACAAGTGTACTTAATATCTACCTCACTTTTTTTTTCCATCCATACCTAACATACTTATTGTGTAGCAGCGGGTGCTTCACTTCGTCGGGTTTGATTTCGTTTGGGTATTAGTTGAAGAGCCATGTGTAACCGTTGCCTTGGTCTTTGTTTAGTAGATTTGTGTTCTGTTGTTTGTTTATTTCTAAGCTTTCTGCGACGTCTAATTTCCAGGGTGTAGATGTAGTCCGTAATATTGTGATGTCATTCGTCGTTATGTCGTGATTTTCCGTGAAGATGTGTTCTGCGACTGTTGATTTGAAGTTATGTGAAATTCTTTCTCGTTCTGTTTGACAGCCTTAGTCACCTCCGCTAGATGCTCCTTGAACCTTGTTGCCAAGGTTCTCTTTGTTTGACCTACATATATTTTGCTGCAGTGTTTACACTTGATTCTGTATACCCCTGCTCTGCCTAAGGTGTCTACTGAATCTTTGGTGGAGCCTAACATCGATGCTAATTGGTTGTGCCTACTAGAAAAAACTAAGTCTATGCCAAATTCCCTAAGTCGTGGTTTAAGCTTTCGTGTAATGTCTTTATCGAAGGGGACGGATACACGTTTTAGGGGTTCAGGTGAGTCTGGAGAGGGTTGTTAGTGATTTCCATGAAGATGTTTTTCCTTTTTGTTGATGATCGCTTGAATTGTCCTCTTTTCGTACCCATTGAGTCTGGCAGATTCGAAGATATATGTTAATTCTTTGGTTTTTCCAGTTTTATTGAGAGGAAGGGTCAACATCCGGTGGATCATGTGGTGAAAAGTGGCCATTTTGTGCTGAAAAGAGTGGTTTGAAGTGTATGGGATGACTCTTTGGGTGTTTGTGGGTTTTCTGAAGATTTCAAACTCTAAAGGAGATGGCGACAATAATTCTTCTTTACTAGAAGGTCGAGGAATGCAAGTTTTCCATCCTTTTCTATTTCATGGGTGAACTTAATGTCTTTGTGGAGATTGTTGATTTCTTGAAGAATTAGGGAGAGATCGTCTTTTTTCACTACGGCGAAGATGTCGTCGACGTATCTCCACCAACGAGTTGGGAGTAATCCTTTCGCTTTTAGGATGGTCTCCAAATTCGCCATAAACAGTTCACAGAGGAATGGGATAGAGGATTTCCATAGGGGCTCCTTTTAATTGTTTATAGAATGATCCTCTGAAAGTGAAGTAGTTCTCTTCCATGCAAAGTCGGGTCAGCTTATGGTACATCCGTACCTTTTGCTTCCATGTTGTGTCATCCCCCTGTTTCAAAAGCCAATCTTCTAGAAGGTTAATTGCGTCCTTGATCGGTACGCTAGGGAAAAGGGCCGTGACGTCGAAAGATACCATTACTTCATTGTCATTTATATGACCTGATGACTGTAGCTGTTGTACAAATTCTTGGGAGTTGCGAACTGAGCTTGTTGGGAATTGCTCGGAGATACCTTGAAATTCTTTTTACTAGCCATTTTGCTAGCTTATGGGCTGGAGATCCTACAGATGAAACAATCTCCTCATTTCGTTTCCGGGTTTGTGGACTTTTGGAAGGCCTTTAATTCTGGGGAGGATGGGGTTTGGTTCGCGAAGGCGGACTGCTGCATCTCCTAATACTGCTTTACACTCTTTAGTGTTTTGTCCACGTGTTTCACCATGTTTGGTAGGGGGTCTACCCGAAGCTGCCTATAAGGGCCATTATTGATCTTCGAAGCCATCTGCTTGTCGTAGTCCTCCTTATCAATGATGACGACTCTGTTGCCTTTGTCTGCTTTTAGGTAAAAACAGGTTTTGACTTCAGCTCCTTAACGATGCGAATTTCCTTCTCGTTGTTGTGTTTTTGTTTCCGTCCGTCCTTAATAATGTTCGACGTGATAGTCCTGGCTGTGTTTTGTAAAGATGTCGGAAGAGTGTTTGTAATTGCTGTCTCCACGTCGATGATGATCTGTTCCACGTCGGGCTTGGTTGTAACCGCGTATCCTAATCCTTTGTTGAGATGAGTCAGTTGTTCTTCCGTGAATGCGGTCGTCGATCGGTTAACAATCAGTCCTTCAATGGAGTGGACCATCGGTGTCGTGTTGATGGTGGGTGTAAGTGTGGTCTGTTCCTTGGTGTGATGTGTGGTCCGAGTCTGTTGGGATTCTATTCTCAACTTGTTGAGTTTCCTATCAAGAACCGTTCGTTTCCTATTCGATTCGCATTCCTCTGCTACCTTGACTCGGGATAAGAACTCCTGGAATTTTACGGGATACTCCTTGGCTAACTTCAGGTGTAGAGAATAGCACTCCAAAGTTTTCCGGTCCAGTTTGTTGAATAGTCGTTTGATGCTGTCCTTGATGAATTCTGCTTCCATTTTCCTGACGATGTGGGTGGGTGTCGATGTTCGTATTTTAATCCTATGACTTACTGGTACAACTTTATATTTTAAGCATTTCTTCAGAAATGCAACGTCCTTCTTAAGTGCGGCGATGGTTTTCTTCAATCCGATGAATTTGTTGGGCTCTGACGGCTCTGACGGAAAAAAAAGTGAGGTAGATATTAAGTACACTTGTTTTTGAATCAGGATAGATATAAACAAAATAATAATAAGATAGGTATAAACAACATAATGATAGGTAAACGCTTTGTATTTAGAAAATAGTATATAAACGGCAGGTGGCGAAGGTTTTCTTTAAGTCGAGCTATTAGTACGAGACACTGAAGAAGTCTGCACATTGTAGACGAAATACGCGTATCTGTCGAAGATAAGCAAAGGTAGTTGGAATTTAATGGAAAATACTAATTTTTCTTCTAATTTCTATAAAAAAGAATTTCTGTCTGTCTGTCTGCCTGTCAGACTCTTATAGACCCGGAAATTTCTGAACCGAACAACGTGAAAATTTATATGAAGGGGTTTTTGGGGCTGGAGAAGGTTCTTATGATTGTTTGAGACCCCTACTCTCTCAGGAAGGGGGGCTCATATACATATTAGACACAAATTTCTTCATAACTCGAGAACTAATCAAGCAAATCGAATCAAATTTGGCATGTGGGGAGTTTTGAAGGCAAGAATGTTTCTATGGTGGTTCAAGACCCCTCATCTTTTTGAAAGGGCGGGGGGTTCAAACAAATGAAACTCAAATTTTTATTATAATCGAAGAGCCCCGTGTGATGGTTCGAGAACTAATCAAGTAAATGGAACCAAATTTGGCATGTGGGAGGTTTTGAAGGCAATATGGTGGTTTAAGAAACCACCCCCTCTGGAAGGGAGGGCTCCCATACAAATGAAACACAAATTTCTACCAAAAATGAGAATTATCCAGAATACTTAAACACAAAACGTTTATTTCTCGGGTAAGAAGCATGTTTTGATAGAAGTTTGAACTCCTGCTTATTCAACTGCTAACTCATTCCGAAAAAAACCATAAAAGTGCCAGTTTTATTAAATTTTCTTTCATTTAGTTGTAAACGTAGCAGCGCACACACCGGATTCAGCTAGTTTAGGATAATTATAATTTATCATCAGGAGGTTCCTGGAAAAGGTCAGTAGACAGTAAACGGAACGCCTTGCTTCCTCTCCACTACAGAACGTGTTTCTCCATAAAATTTAGGAACATACGCCACCTTCTTTATGATCATCACCGGAACATTGCATCGGAAACCTTGAAAATCTACAAAAATATTGTGTGCCCCCTTCGCATGACGAATATCATAGTCGATGTTTGTCAGAAAAGCAATCCATCGTTTTAAAGGGTGTCCCACATCAAATTGCACCATGAAAAAAACGTTGTAGGAAATTATCTAGTTAACCGATCCTTTTTAAACGTTCATACAATAAAATATGATCCATTAGTAAGCTTTTGCCATAACCGTACGCTCGCACCTTACGCTTAACTCCATTCATTACGTTTTGATAAATTTGGCTGTGGCTTTTTCTGGCCTTCTTTAAATGCTTCCGTAGTGCCTGCTTTATAATAGCCCAGTATTTTTCGATGGACATTAGTTTCAGTACGTTAGGGGGTTCATGTCCTTGGGTACAAAAGTGACCCCATTGGCTTCGTACCACTCCAGGACAACATTTGAATTGGCACAAAGCTAGATTCGGCCAGCAGATCATTTGGCCCTCGTGTTGCCTCAACAGAGGAAACAGACGCTTCTGTAGACACTCTTTGAGGTTGGCAATTGGAGGGTGGATGATGGCTACAACCATAGCGACCACTTGGCGGTTCGTTATTGTATTGTCCACAATACAAGAAGGAGGAGCATCCACTTCACTCGCCCGCAGATGGAGGACGTCCTACTTTGATGTAGAGACATTTAAAAAGTCACTTGAGAGGGAACGAAACTAATGCGGGACTCCGGAACCTTACGGCGAACGACTCGTTATGACACTTACACGAGCATGCTATGCGACGATGCCAAGGAAAATCAAACCAGGAATGGAAGATCGCGGGTGTCCTCGATGAACATGCCTCCCCGCAAGACGGAGGGTGCAAAGAGCGCGGTCAGACGCCGAGAGAATCGAGCCTAGAGGGGTGCCAGTCGCCGCGAAGGCCATGCTAAAGAGGGAGATAAAGGCAAGCAAGCAAGCCTGCTTCAAGAGCCTGTGTCAGAAGGCCAACACGAACCCGTGGGAGACGCCTATCGGGTAGTAATGGCCAAAACCAGAGTATCAGCGGCTCCAACCGCGCAATCACCAGAGATGCTGCAGGTGATCGTTGAGGGACTCTTTTCGAACCCCGACCCGAGTCCATGCCCCCCCGCCACCGTAGATTTGGTCCATGACCAGCGTTCCAGTATCGCAGACCTCAACGCTGTCATAGCGACGGAAGGGTAGCCGAGCACCCGAGACCACGTGGGCATTGACAACGGCACAACGGGGGCCAGCGACGAGGTGACGGTGACGAATGAGGAACTCATTGCGATAGCAAAGTCGCTTAAGGTGAACAACGCGCCGAGACCGGATGGCATTTCGAACTTGGCCGCCAAGACGGCTATCTTGCTGGATCCTGAAATGTTCAGGGTTGTGATGCAAAAGTGTATGGACGAAAGCGTCTTCCCTTACGCCTGGAAAATTCAGACCCTTGTGTTGCTACCAACGACAGGGAAGCCACCAGGAGATCCATTGGCATATAGACCTATATGTCTGTTGGATACAGCGGGTAAGGGGCTCGAGAGGGTAATCCTCAACAGACTGACAAAATACACGGAGGATATAGGCGGTCTGTCTAGTAATCAGTTTGGCTTCGGCAAAGGGAAGTAGACGGTGGATGCCATCCTATCCGTCACCAAGACGGCTGAGGTGGCAATCCACAGTACGATACTGTGGTGTGGTCACCCTTGACGTGTGAAACGCATTCAATAGCACCAGTTGGGTGGCTATTGCTGACTCACTCCAACGCCTTCAGGTTTCTGAGTACCTGTAGAAGATTCTTGGAAGTTACTTCCAGAATCGCGTACTGGTATACAATATAAAGGTAGGCCAGAAACGAGTCCAGATCACCGCAGGCGTCCCACAAGATTCGATCCTGGGTCCAGTGCTATGGAACACGATGTACCATGAGGTACTGCGGTTTGAGTTCCCGAACGGGATGAAGATAATCGGGTTTGCGGATGACATCACCCTGAAGATATGTGGTGAATCCATCGAAGAGGTCGAGTTAACGGCCTCGCATTCCATAGAAAATGTGGAGAGATGGATGAGTTCCCGGAAACTGGAGCTAGCCCACCATAAGACTGAGGTCACGGTTGTGGATATTCGAAAATCGGAGCAACATGTGACGATCAGTGCAGATAACTGCACAATAGAATCGAAGAAGTTCTTGAGGTATCTTGGGGTCATGATCGACGATAAGCTGTCTTTTGTAAGTTACGTCGATCACGCCTGCAAGAAAGCCTCTATGGGTATATCGGCATTATCCCGTAAAATGTCGAACAGCTCGGCGGTGCAAGGGAGTAAGCGTAAACGCCTGGCCATCATCGCTCTGTCCATACTTAGGTACGGCGGGCCGGCATGAATCACCGCCTTGAGTACCAAGAGCTACGCAAGTAAGCTTGAGAATACACACAGGCTTATGTGCCTAAGAGTGGTTAGTGCATACCGAACGGTATCACGCGACGCGGTCTGTGTCTTAGCGGGGATGATGCCAATAGGCATCGTCATAAAAGAGGATGCAGAGTGCTTCGAGCAACGTGGAACAAGAGGTATTCGAAAGACCACTAGAGTCGCATTCATGGTTTGATGGCAAAAGGAATGGAATAACTCCACCAAAAGTCGGTGGACTCACTGACTAAAGGGTGTCCACGATGAAATTGCTTCACACAAAATTGATTCGCAAAATTCGAGTTTTCATCCGATTGCCATCAAATTTTCAGGGATTGAGAAATAACTATTAAACTTCATTTTACCATTTTTCTCGTATTTTATTTACAGTCCATACGCAAATGCCCGCACCTTGGCCTTAACCCCGGCCATAAGATTCTGCACAACCTGTGAATCAACCGTTTTTTGCATGTAAACCCATACTTTCTTCAGTTCCTCGACTGTCTTCACTACCTTAGGTCGTTTAAGAAGGTGCTGCTTCATAATCGCCCAGTACTTCTCGATGGGGCGGAGCTCCGGAGTGTTGGGAGGGTTGAACATTTTCGGCACGAAATTGACCTTATTGTCCGCATACCACTTCAGCACGTCCTTGGAGTAGTGGCATGAGGCCAAATCCGGCCAGAAGATTGTTGGGACGTTGTGGGCCTTTAGGAGAGGAAGCAGCCGCTTCTGGAAGCACTCTTTTATGTACACCTGTCCGTTCATCGTGTCCTGGGTCACGAAAGGTGCACTCCGCTTCCCGCACATGCAGATGGCTTGCTAAACCAGGAATTTTTTTTCGCAAATTTGGACATCTTCTGAGTGCGGACATGCTCCGGAACGCTGAACTTATCCTTGGCCGTGAAAAACAGGTTGCCGGGGATCTGTTTGAAGTCGGCCTTCACATATGTTTCGTCGTCCATGATGCAGCATTCAACTTTCGTCAGCATGTTGAGGTACAACTTTCTGGCACGGGTTTTGGCGGACTTGTTCTGCTTCTCGTCGCGATTAGGGGCCTTTTGTACCTTGAACGTTCGAAGCTCAGCCTTAGTTTTGGCCTTCTGGACAAAACTTCGGCTTAGGTGCAGCTTCTGGAGCTGTTCTTTCGACTCCATTTCCGCGAGTTTTGATCACAGGACTTTAAAACTTGCAGGATGTAAATAATGCACTATGAACTAAATCCACCCAAATTTTCATCAACGGTTAAAAAGTTAGAGCAATTTCATAGTGTGGCAATTTCACCGTGGACACCCTTTAATCCCGGAATTAACACGGTGAAGTGAACTTCCACTTAACGCAGATATTGGCTGGCCACGGCTGTTTTGGACAATACCTGCACAAATATGGGCATGCACAGTCCTCCGCATGCAGCGAGTGCGTGGGAGTAGAGGAAACTGCGGAACATATGTTCTTTGCATGCCCTCGCTTCGACGGTGCGAGATCTGGCATGATTGCCGTAAGCGGTCACGGCACGACTCCGGACAATTTGGTCCAGAGGATGTGCCAGGACCGGGACGTCTAATACGTGGTATGCGAAGCAGCCTCCCAGATCGTTCTTGGTCTCCTAAGTACTTCAGATGTCTGATTGCAGATTTTCCACCCAGTCTAAAAAACAATTAAAAAAAACTACCCAAATTTTCAAGATAAAATACCCAATGGGTAGTTTCTACAGCGTTTTTTTTTTGTGATGCAATTTTAAGACACCATTTATTTGCTCGCTGAGGGCGGTGAGGCACTTTTTGTGTTTTGTCATCAAATTACAGAAGCTTCTACGTGCTTTATCTTCGCGTTATTTTATCATCACCATTGTATGGGTCCCTTCTCATTGTTCGACTCAGGGCAATGAGAGAGCGGACTTGCTTGCATTTAACATATCATCACTACCGGCAACACTGGAACGGTATAAGTTAGGAAAGTTCAGCCCGAATGGTTTAAAAATAAAAAAGAAAGTGTACATTGAAGTTGAGCCATGGGTCAGAATTGACCCCAATATCTTAGGAAGGTTACCTATTCTGAACGTCAGTCAAGTCCGCAAATATGCCACTCCCTTTCAGTACCACAGCCACTGCAACCGGTGATAAATGAATAGGAAAACGTCATTACTGGCTTCATTTTCACCGCCACTTCAATACACTACGGCCGGTCGACGATGACGCGGGGATGCCAGTTATGGACACCGCACTTCTGCCGCCTTCGCACAATTGACAACAAGCCGAAGGCACTGCAGTTTCCTCCCTCACTCTTTCGCGCATTCGCTAATGAACCACTTACTGACACTTAATAAATTGAGCTTTGTATTTATTTGCTCAACTTTCTTCCTCGAATCAGTCCGTTTGCCGACCACGTACGTATGTATGATTAATTCACCGTCCCACCTGAAGGCGACTGATGCCGGTCGGAGTGCTGGCCTGATCAACGGTTAATAAGCGCGCTGGATAGTTATGGCAAGTGAGATTTGAGGCAACCTTTCATATTCAACCCAGCTAGGGGGCGCCCTCTTCACACCGAATGGAGCTGTTGCAGATAACCGTAGATGGTCTTCCACTGGGGACAGGGTCCAGTTCGGCTGAAAGTGAATATAATGGCCAAGCAACGGGCATCTTGGGATCTCACCGGTCGGAGCCACTCGAAAACATATTAAATTAGACAAATTTCAAATTAGCTGTCGCTCGTTTGTTCACTGGAAGGGTGCACACCATTCAAGAGGCGGAAAAATGGGTGTTGATTGCCAGTTTTGCTAGGTGGGTAGGTTGGTTTCAAGCAGCGGTTTAATTTGCTCAATATATGAGTGTACGTAACGCCATACGAGCGTGCCTCGAAAGAGGACAGAGGGCCGTATCTTGTGTCACTATCTTGCAGCTCGGCTAAAAGCTGAGAATGTGTCTTTTTTAATAGGTTTCCACAATTGGTCGTTTGGCGCGTACAATGTTTGCTTCGGTGTTTATAATCACTAATTAGCTGTCGTGACTTTGCCAGTCATGCGTGAGAGAGTCAACAACGGATTTGGCAACAGACGGTTAACGGCAGAGTGAGTATTTCGTTAATTACTGTTGCAATAGTTGGGAAACGATTGTCAATAATCGACTTAACTTGGATATCAAATTTTGGGAAATTAATAAATTGCCATTAGGCGCATTATGAATTTATTATTGATCATACAACCACTGATAAAAACCAGCCTCCTTCTACTTCAGTTCAAGTGGAACCAGCAACGAACTTATCAGCTCAATGTTTTGATTGACAATTTAATGGAATTTCCAAAATTGATACTACACCTCCCTCTGCGAAGTTTCTGTTTATCGAACAAATTACAAGAAGGAAAATTTCAGTTTGCAATTCAAAACAATCAGGCCCGTGCAGTAGTTGAAGTGTTGAACTTCTTGCTTTGCTAAATTTAAATAAACAAATTGCAACAACAGCTCTCGCGGTCCGTTCCTACGTGCGATTCAACCTTCAAGTGGGTTTCGGCCTGTCGATTCGGGAAACATCAAATTGAGGCGATTAAAGGGGACGAAGGCCAATTGCATAACGGTACCGACGCGCAATTGGCAGTATTTTACAAGCGTTCTCGCTTCGTAACGATAGGGGTAACGGGTCGGGTGGTGGCAACGCGAAGTCGATTAGAACAAGTCTTGGCGCAGGGGCGGGACTCGAACGGGGGACGTGCTCAATCTTGAACGTGATCCAAAAAATGTTAATTCGATAAATTCTCAACAGCGGAAGGGACTTCGGCCCGGCGTGATGCGGGCGACGGTCATTTGTCAGTGCAAGTCAAAGACAATTGTCATTGTTAGGATCAAGATCGGAGAGGGAATGTCAAGCATTTTAATAGACCGTAAATAGTGGTGGTCGCGGCAACTGTGGCAACCGTCCGCTCATCAACAACTAGAAGGATTGGCACGCGAGTTTGGATGGTCGCCAGAAATAGCGTGTTTTGAATTTGATGGTGAGAAGCTTTCTTCATTAATTTCGATGGCAATTACACAGGTCCACGGGGTTTGTGACACATGGCCTGCGAAGAGCTATACTCTCCGTGGGATGAAAAATAACTTTCATGTTTGAAATTGATGTGATCGTTCTGTTAGTGACATCCATCAACAGAACACTTGACATTCCTTAAGTGGGGAATTTAAACTGTGAAATGGCATTCCTAGAATCTATTTAACTTAGGAACTCAGATTTCAAGCTACAGTCAATAGCTCATTTCACGATTATCTTATTGAATGCTCTCAACTTAGTGTTCTTCCACAGTTATGATTCAAGTGCTTCCCATGCCAGTTGCAATTTTCATATTATGATTTTGGGTGGAGAGTACAATCATACTCTATTCCAAGGAATTCGAGAAATTTGTCTTTACGAAAATTGCAAAAATCAGACCGGGAATTGAATCCAGCCACTTCCTCCATAGTGTTGCGTTATAGCTGAGTCTTGCATCTAGCTTGCGCTAAAGGAGGACCCTGCCAACCCTGATGGAGAGCTATTATTCGCTTTGTGAAGAGCAAATATATACTGGTAAAGGGTGTTCCGATCAAAATTTGGTCAAACAGTCGATCAAAGTTATTATTAATAAGTCAAATTTGGTTTCTTTTTCAACTTCAGTTAATACACAATACAGGATAAATATTCAGCTAAGCTTCCTTTTTACCGAATGCGAATTGCCGGGTCTTTCGTTTAACACCTGCCATAAGATTTTGTACAGTCTCTTTGTCCTTTTTATTCACCGCAGAACACAAGTTTGCCCTGACCTGTTTCTCGCTCACAACAGCTTTTTGAGTCTTCTTCAGGTTCCGCTTGACGATGGCCCAACATTGTTCGATTGGGCGGAGCTCTGGCGTGTTGGGAGGGTTCTTGTGCTTGGACACCACTTGAACGCTGTTGGCAGCATAACACTCCATGGCCTTCTTTCCGTGATGGCAAGATGCCAAATCCGGCCAAAAAAAAAAACGGAACGATTGTGTCGCTTCAGGAAAGGTGGTAGACGTTTTTGTAGGCACTCACTCAGATAAATTTCTTGGTTGACGGTTCCGCTCGCAATGTAAATGTTGCTCTTCAAGCTACAGGTATAGATGGCCTGTCACACCAGATATTTCTTCGTGAACTTTGACAGTTTAATGTGCCTTTCCCCGTCCGGTTGCCGTATAAAATTCTCATCCAGGAAGCTGTTTAAAGGCTGCCCTGACGTAAGTTTCATCGTCCTGTACCACGCAATCAAACTTCGTCAGCATCGTCGTGTACAACTTTCGCGATCGTGCTTTGGCTGACGTGTTTTGCTTATCGTCGTCATTACTTTCTTGTAAGTCTACAGTCCAGCTCGTTTTTAAGCTCTATCCACAGTTGAAGGCACCACTCCCACTTTCTTTGCGACATTTCGGACGGAGAGGTTGGGGCTCCGCTCGAAACAGCGAGCAACTCTTAGTGAGATTCTTTCAAGAGTTTCTTCTGGCATTGAATCGGCAGTCTTTCAAAACTTTTTTGTTATGAAACTTTTGGAGGAATCTCTGATCTTGTGAATTTAAAAGAGTGGAGGACATCAGAAAGAACTACACAAAAACTATACGGTTATTCATCGAGAAAATTGTAGATTGTAGAAATAAACTATTGTAAAAAAAAACTGATTTGTTGGAGAAATCTTACAAGAACTTTTTCTCCTGAATTCTACAATCTCATACGTTTAATTCTTAACTTAAAATATTCCTCAAGGGGTTTTTGTCAAGGGGTCGAACTTCTTGATCGAATCTTATCAGTTTTCATTCCAATCTTTGAAAATCAACAAATGATTTAGGATCTCTTATGGAGGTTCACAAGCGGCTGCTTTATTTCAGTATTTCAAAATAAAAACAAACGTTCGTTTTGCTTTTATTTTTAACGCCTAATGAATACTGGCGCACACGCGAGTTCAGTTATAGATGGGATTGAACATAAATTTTCTTTAAACTTTTTCTAAGACTGGAGAAAATGTAATTGTTGTTTTTTAAGATCGCCTAATTAGTGACCCACCAGACCTTTTGAATGATATTAAATTGACCAGACTAACCGACTCCTTGATTTTTGTAGCAATATTTTTTAAATTTTGTCTAGAGGGTCTTAAAAGACTCTTACACATAGTTCTCCATGAATAACTTCAATCATTTCTTCAGGTATTCCGCTGGAAAAGTCTTTGTTTCAAAGTTCCAGAAGAGATTGTTCCATAAATTTTAGAAAATTTCCTTCAGAGTTTTTGCAAAAATACTGTTCTTCTAATTTAGAAGTATTTCTAGGCATTGGGCATTAGATCAGATAGAGCTTTGGTAATGATGGGTTCTGACCGATCCGCCAAGAAGTTGTTGAATCGTGACTATCCTCATATGATAAATATGAAACTTACTTATCTCTTTGAAAGTTCTGTATCCATCTGCAACAAGATGGCTATCATTGGAATCAGTTGTCAGATGAAATTTGGAACGGTTTTCGAAGCTCGTGTTGTTTTTACTTATTCCAATCCAGCTGTGACAGTGATTTGATAGTTGCTATCTTAATGACTCGTTGAAACAACAACTTCTACACTTTTAAGCTATGTTATTCCTCTTATCGTCAAATCGAATCGTATTTTGCAATCAGAAGCTCCGGAATTCCCGAACATGTGCTATCAGATGATGTCTCGCTAATGGTTGCAAATATTTGTGACGATGATCACCTAAAACACTTGACGGATTTCGTAGTTTCTGAATTCGGGAAACATCGTTGAAAGACGAATATATATATATATATATATATATATATATATATATATATATATATATATATATATATATATATATATATATATATATATATATCGGGGTTGCCGCAGAAATTCTTAGACCCGGAGTTCTCGCTGGTAACTACAAGGAATGAGGCTTTCTTCTCGATCAACTGTGCATTCTATACCGAGTTGATAAGACAGATCATTAAACGCTTTGATCTGAACGATCTAGTTCTGACTTCTGCATCGAGCCTTGTCTCCAAGAAGCTGCAAACTTTGAAGGAGTTCAACACGGTTCTTAAACAATTTCCGAACGTATTTGATAGCGATGAGGAACAGACCATTGATTTCCGTGATCTGAAGACGGTAATCATCTGCAAGAACATCGAGGTGGGAAAACCGAAAGACTTGTACCCTTGTCGGAGAAAACTGCTGTACTTCAAACGAGCAGATGGGAAGCCATAGCTCCCTTCTTAGCTTAGTCGGTATAGGCGCAGCTACAAAACAACAACATGCTGGAGGTGTCTGGGTTCGATTCCCGATCTGGTCTAGGAACTTTTCGTAAAGGAAAATTTCTCAACGCCCTGGGCATAGCGTATGATTTGGAACCAAAATGGTATCTGGCATCGAATACTGTGGAAGTGCATTTAGAACACTTAGTTGCGAGCAAGCAATAAGCTAAAAGTGAAAGCAATAAGCTTGTAATGCTAAGAAAAAGAAAGATGGGAAGCTGACTTTTCGATTGCTAAGAAAGTTCATTGCGAACTTTATTCCGCGTTCTTCGGCAGAAGTCGATCGAGTTTTCTAGCAATACAATTTGAATAGGTCCAGAATCCGGAATTGCCTGGGTACGGACACCATGGATGCCAAAAAAGGAAAGGAGGAGTCGATCAGCTAATATTAAGATCACAAGAGAAATCCAAATTCCACAAATTAATGCAAACGCATCACAACAAAGATTGATTGTTAATTCCGTTCCGATTTTGTTCACCTATTCTGGAACTAGACGACCAATTGTAGCGATGTGTGAGATGGGAGGTTCTACCAGCAACTGATGCAATTCATGGTCCATTTGCCTCCTCCACATTCCGTCTTCCATTTGCACTCCACCGCAGATGGTACGCAGCACCTTCCGTTCAAAGACTCTAAGGGCGCGTTGGTCGTCCACTAGCAATGTCCATGTTTCGTGGCCGTAGAGCACTACTCTAATTAATGTGCTGTAGATGGTCAACTTTGTAGTTCGGTGAACTTTGTTCGATCTAAGCGTCCTTCGGAGTCCAAAGTAGGCACGATTGCCAGCTATAAAGCATCTTCGTATTTATCTGCTGCTGTCGTTATCGGTGGTCACCAATGCGCCCAGATACACGAATTCGTCTACTACCTCACGACTGAACACGACAATCCATCACCTAGCCTTAACCCTCTCTGAGACTTGGAGGGACTCGAGAGTCCCTGATACTCGAACGACCATCACTCTCGATCCATCGTTGCTTTGACCAACCACGTCAGTTTTTTCGGAAATCCATATTCGTGCATAATCTGCCATAGATGGTCTCGATCGATTGTATCATACGCTGATTTGAAATCGATGAAAAGATGATGCTTTTCGCGACATTTCTGCAGCACTTGCCGAATCACGAAAATCTGGTCCGTAGTAGCGCGAGCACCCATGAGTCCCGCTTGGTATTGCCCCACGAACTCCGTTGCAATTGGTGACAGGCGGCGGCATAGCATTTGGGAGAGCGACTTGTAGGCAGCGCTCAGTAGCGTGAACGCACGATAATTGCAGCAATCCAGCTTTTCGCCCTTTTTATAGATGGGACACACTATTCCCTCCATCCAATCCTCCGGTAGACATTCCTCCTCCCAAATCTTGGTAATTACCCAGTGCAGCGCTCTGGCCAGTGTTTCATCACCGTATTTCAATAGCTCGCTTGGGCGTTGGTCAACACCAGCGGCTTTGTTGTTTTTCAACCGACCAATTTCCTCCTCAACTTCCTGATGGTTTAGGGTCATCTTCTGCGAGTGTTTCTAGATTTATTACCGTGTAACTTTCGTTGGCTGTGATATTGCCGTTCAGGTGATCGTCGAAGTACGGCTGCCACAATTCAATCACCTCACACTCTCCTGTGAGAAGGTTGCCTTCCAAGTCTCTGCGCGTATCGGCTTGTAGTACGTAGCCTTTGCGCGAGCTGTTCACCTTCTCGTAGAATTTCCGTGAGTCTTTAGCACGGTGCAGTGCTTCCATTGCTTCGCGGTCTTGATCTTCCATCTGGCGCTTTTTCCTTCGAAGAATAGAATTTTGTCTGTTCCGTGCCTGTCTATACTGTTCCACATTCGCTCTCGACGGTGTTGCATTCTTCTCCTCTACTAGCTGCTTGCATTCGCCATCAAACCAGTCATTATTTCGATTCGGTGCAGAGGTACCTAGTGTCACTAATGCAGTGCTACCGATGGCGGTTCGAATATTTTGCGCGTATTCCTCGGCAACTCCGGTTTCCCGTACACTGAATGGAAATTTTAGTTTATATTAAAAAACCGAAGGTAATACTTACACATATATTAGTTGTTTCCTGCAACGAAACTGATTTGTTCTTTTTATGAGATACACTCGTTTTTGATGGCATACGCGCAAGTGTCAAAAACCCGAAGACACAGGAAGAACATTTGTGGATTGTACGAAAACAATACAAACAGCTACAAATGTGTTGTAACTAATTAAAAAGAAACGTCTCTCTGGTGGTTGCATGAAGGACTGACAGATCTACTTTATCGACATAAAATTTAATTGACAAAAAAAATGCGCAACCATTGGAGTTGTCCATCGTTTTTTAAATGCCATTCACATGGGATTCGGTCCTGAACTTATGGAAAGTGCTGATTCTGAATCCGTGGTTGATCTCACTAGGTCATGCTGCCTTGTGAGAAGATACTTGATTACTGAGCATGAACTTATAACTCTCGACAGCGCTTCAATTGTTATTTTGGGATAGATAAATTATTCTCGCCCATCCTAGCAACAACAACATTTTGCATGAGTACGATAAAAGAGAAGCAGCGATTGGCTGGTCTTCACGAAATTCATTTCGTGCAATATACAAAAAGGTGTAATGATAGCTTTTCACCAGATAAAAAACAATATGAATATTTCATATAATAAACGATAAATTTGTTCTTTGTACAAATTCCATGCTTATGAAATGCGTTCAGTGTAGTAGCTCAATGTTAGGTCGTGGCGTCTGAATTCGACGCGTGTTGTACATCGTCGAGAGTTTTGAACGCATACATACTGCAATTAGGTCAATATTCGCGCTGCGGTACATTGATGATGCTGTATTTGAGGAATCGACCCTTGATCCTCAGCTTGCACATTCTCGCATCGATTGGAAACCATCCAATCACGCCTTGACGCATTTCTGTTCTGCTCGATGCCCGCTGTTCCATACCTTTTGTCTTGTCCAGCAAACCTCCTTCAGTGCTACGACTTCGAAGTTACGTGGTTGAAGTTCGTCGTAGATTATCCTATCGCAACCAGGGAAGCAGAGTGATTTGCAGTTCCATGTTCCGAGTCTCCACTCGAAGTTCTTATTTTGTCGCCTAGGGCATTGTCGATTGTTCCGGTCCATATGAACTTCTGTATTATTTGTAACATTGAATTTATTCAAGGGTGGCTTTTTGGGCCTTCCCCTACCCCCTGTCTCGCCGGAGGACCATCGTGCACAGCACTGTTTAGAGTCCAACGCTGGCATGAGGACGATGATCAGGCGCTCCTAACATTGAGACGGACGCTGTTTTGAGCCACCCCCAACATGGCGAACAGACGCTCAGATAGACTGCACCTTTTGAAGAGGGCAGGCTTCTTTCCCAGTCAGAATATGACCAAAGTCCCACCTGGGTTGGTTACTCGATCTTTCCAACGCTTTTCATACCCCGGTCGGCACCACTAGGAAGTAGCGAAATGAGTTACTGGACAAGAGGCTAAGGATCGCAGTAGGATTTTTTTATACCTGATGGTACGTGGCATTGTCCAGTCATTTACCAACCATTAGAACTGGTACCAGCACGAATAAAGGATGGAAACCTGACCGCTACCAATGAGGTTAGTCTCATGACTCCTCCAATTTTTGGGCTCCCGTTACCATCCATGATCAACGGTAGTGGGAGTGAAATTTTAAACAAATTCATGCCACTAGAAATTAGAAGAAAAATTAGTAATTTCCATTTCATTCCAACTACTAATTTTGAAAAATACGCGTATTTCGTCTACAACGTGCAGACTTCTTCAGTGTTTCGTACTAATAACCCGACTTATGTGTTGTCGAGTTATTAGTACACGACACTGAAGAAGTCTGCACATTGTAAACGAAATACGCGTACCTGCCAAGATAAGCATAGGTAGTTGGTATTAAATGGAAAATACTATTTTTTCTTCTAATTTCTAGTTACAGGTATTCCACTAAACAGCTCAAACCATCTAGGATTCAAATTCATGCCGTTAAATTTAACTCAAACCATACCTAAGGGAACGTCCATTAATTACGTCACGCAAAAATTTACTTTTTTTAAAGCCCCCCCTCCCCCCCTTGTGACGTTTTTTGTATGGACCTTCAAATATTTTTGTATGGATCGTCACGTTTTCTCAAACCCTCCTCCCCCCTTACTGCGTGACATAATTAATGGACCTTCCCTAAATGACCGATAATGTTCTCAGTTTTGAAACAAACTTCATATTGCATATGGTTGATTATCATACGAAGCATGGATCGTTAAAGGGCCCAATCGATTTACTTTCCAGACGATCTTAGGATGATCTTTAGGTTCAGTGTATAGTCTTACGCGTATTTGTGAGCGCATCGGAAGCGTTGCCAGTTTATTTCCGATTCAATCCTTAAACGAAATTTTAAGTGAATAATCAAATATTAACGAAGTTTTGTAAATCAAATTTATGGATCCTAGAGGGTTTGAGCAGTTTAGTGGAATACTTGTAACTATAAATTAGAAGAAAAATTAGTAATCTCCATTTAATTCCAACTACCTTTGCTTATCTTCGAAGATAAGCAAAGGTAGTTGGAATTAAATGGAGATTACAAATTTTTCTTCTTACAAATTTATGGGTTGATTGTTCAAAATATGATTTTACACACCTATACCTACCCGAGAGACGCCAAAAATAGTTGTGGAACAAAATTTCCAACTCAGAAGGGTTGTAACACTTTCTTATTAACTGCAGTCCACTGATATAACGAACTGAAAATAGCTCAATTTCCAGTGATGCAGTGAACAAGTACAATTCACCTCCTACTAATCTACGTTTATCTTCTTTTTTTTGGTCTCGTTCGATTCTCCCACATTCACCAGCCACTAATGGAACCAGTCGACCATGATCATCATCATCATTATCATCACCCGCCCCACCATCATCGTTTGTGTTCGCTTATAATGTCTCACTAATTAGGAACATTATTAATTAATTCATTGATATTCAGTACATGCTTTTAATGAAGAAGTGTTCGAAGCAGTTTACATCCACTTCCAGTCCTCTCCGAAAGCCATCTGTAATCGTGCAAAAGCGCCATCACTAACCGTCCCCATCAGTCTCGGTGCTGCTGGTAGGTCGGTCGAACGCTAGCTACCTGCAATCCCATGAGGCTCATATGCCAGCCAACTCGGGCCCAGACCTACGTGCAAAACGTGCTACCGGGTAAGAGATCTTGCATATAAACATGCCCGGGAAGGGGAACTGCTCCTTCCCCATCTTGGAACGGGCGGGTGGATCTAGAGGGAAATCCGAATGTGATATGATAAAGCAGAAAATAAGTGGAATAAGGCTGCAGAGAGAGAGAGAGAGTGTTCACTCTCTATCCACAATCGATGCCCTGATGAGAAGACCCTGCTTGACGATGGCGGTCGGTGGCGAAGGAAGCAGAGAACAAGGTGGTAAAAAGATTATTAATGAACTTATTTTTCTTGTTTTCAATTAAATGAAATCGGTTGGTTTGAAAGTGGCAGAACGGTTGGATGGCGAAAGGAAGCAGATCCCTGTGGGATGCAGCTGGGGGAAACGGTGGTGAGAAGCCGAAAGAATCGGTGCAATCAGTCTAAATGAGACGGTATTCAAGCTGGATTCAATGAGCATTTGAGAAGCCAGATGAAGCAATGTCGAAAGGTGTGGTGGGGAGGGGGGGGGGGGGAATGCTACGACGAATGGAGCAGACAGTCGGAGCTGCAGAAAATACGCTACCTGTTGATTTTGGCAAAGGGACGATAATAACGGTGATAGGCATTTCGGAAATTTGAGTCATGAAAATAAATCCTAATTGCTTGTTTTGGGGGAAACGTTTATGAGCTGGAATAATTTTAGAATAATTACTTGCTACCTATCGTGATTAGTTATATGTTCTATGGGACGATTGTCTTACTATTTTTACTAAACAATTATCATATGATTTAATAACCACTTTCTAAATGTGCAATCTAATCAGCAAATTGGAGGAAAAATCAACTTATATCGAGCTGCAATTAGTCTTCCACGAATCCCCGCAACCGTTCAGCTCATCGTTCTTCTTCTTCTTGGCCGCAATTCCAATCAATCAGCCAGCTGGCTAGCATACCTCGCCTAATGATTTCCAATCATAACGAATTAGCGAACAAATCACTCCAATCATATTTTCCCCCATTTCTCCCTTCCTCTGCATCTTATCTCATCGGATCCCGAGCTGGCGCTTGCTTCCCACTCTCCGTTCGCTCTTTTCCACACCTTAATTTTCGCTAATTTTCACATTCGCACCTCTAACGCTTGAAAAAGGTACAAATTAACACATACACGCAATCGCAATCGAGAAGAGGCCGGCCAGCTGATGGGCTTCAGGTTCGTCCGCTGTTAACGCAGTCCATCAATGTCCAAAGTGGAAGCACAGTGGAGGGGCACTCGGCACATCACCGACCATCTAATTAAAACTCAAGATCGTATCCGATCGCTTCCGTCCCCATCCTCGTCAAAGCCCGCATTCTGCCTTCTTCCCGACATTGGAGACAAGAGGGAAAATAGCTCGGCAAAAAATTGCTACTTTCAGCACGCTTCGTTTGGCGTCCGTCGCGGCGCGTCGCAAACGACGCGGAAAACTAGAAGTACGAGAAATGACTGAAAATTAATTTCACCATCGAAGGATGGTGACGACGACGGCGGTTTGATGGTGGCCGTATTTATGCGACCAGATCATCGTTTAGATTAATGGAAATCCTTGTGGCGTCTCGGAAGTTAATCGTGGTTGAGGTTGCTCTGAGTTGACAATTTCATAGCTAAGTTGCAGTCAAATGAAATTTCAGTTTCCGAAATTATCGATATCTAGACCGAGAGATTCTTGTTCCTGGAGACCGGTAGACGGGAGGACATGATGCATGACAAAACGTCAATGTCCATCCAGACGCCACCACGTGACCGACTTGTGGAATCGCATTCAACGCGGAAACCATTTCTCAGCGAAATGGTCTTGAAAATTGCCAGATTCAACCCAATTTTACATTCCGGCTAATTTAAGAAAGTGGTTACTTCGTTCGTCGATCGTTTCGGTGATTGGGTCATAAAAGTTGTCATTAAAATTTGTATCTTCGTTTACTCCAACCGAAACCGGGATAGGGTGAAAGGAGTCCTCCCTGCCTTTTGCGCAAAACCGGAAAGTCACACTTTGCACGTTCTCTTGCCCATCGTCGATGTCTGTCTTGGGGCGGCGGGCACGGGCCAAAAACTAAAAATATCGAGGAAGAACTGGTGACTGGTTGGAAACGAAAGCGACCACATCATTAAAAGTCGGAAAATGAGCAGAGCTTCTTCGGGCTGTCAGTAACTCGTCTCCCTTCCATTCCCAGCCAATGCCGTTCGGTGAACCAATCGCATCGAGGCCAGAGATTTTATGTTTATCGTACCACGTTAAGTTAAAATCAAATCATTAGTTTCTTTAATTAGTCATCAAAAACCAATTTCGCGTTTGAACCCACTTTAAACGTATGTAGTTTAGGGGGCATCGGTGGTAGAGTTAATTGAAAGGATTGGAGAGGAAGTTTATGTCACTACCTAAATAGGTTATCATTGCAAAATGAGCGTAGTTTCTTAACAAATGAGCGCTATTTATTAAAAAAAATCCCAAGCTATTAATCTTTATCAAAGTTAGTTACAGAAACTTTTTTGTGACTAAAATCAGCCACTTTGAAGTTACTTGGATTTATTTGTAAAAGGTATGCTACTACAGCTACTATGCAAGAGTGTATCGAAAAGAAGTTATGATCATTTTATACGTAATTGAGCTTAACATTTGCATATAATTATAACTTTTATTTGTATTACATTTTGTTTACATGTCAAAAAGCCTACTTTAGCTCGGTTTTTCATTATCTCAGTTTATTTTATAAAATGTTGTCGGTTAAACAACATTGGTGCAATGAAAAGGATGTAATCTATATCCTGGTCCTGGTTTTTTGAGAAATCAAAAATCTAATTTTTTTATTTGCAGAAATAAAGGCATATATTTTTCAAAAAGTTGTAGAAAATGACTTTATTAGAGGGATTTTTCCTACGTGGTTTAGGGTGTATCAATAAAATCAGATATTCTGCTCAAACTTTTTTAGTTCAATTTTTTTAGCAAAAATATGTTCACATTGATTCTAGAATAAAACAAAATGCAATTTTTGGAGTTCGAGAATTCTCACTGTCGTATGATAAACAAAAGTTATTGTGGTTTTGGTAAGTATTTTACAATTTTGATCTCTCTGTTTTAGTAAGTTTGATGTATGATGTACGATATGTACAACCACCCATTGTAGCACGGACACTAAGTTCAACAGCAATGGGCTCTCCTCTCTGTTAGACTTGATCAAGTTTTAACAACCACTGATTATTTTAATCATGCTATTGTATGATGGGCCAAAAACGGGTTGGGTGGATCGATAGACAACATCACTTATACGTTTCCAAAGGAATATAAACAATCGACTTCCAACAACGAGATTGAAATATTGGTCAAAAGAGCAAGCTATCTAACATGAGGATGCCCCAATGGGCGGAGAGAAGAGCCCGCCCTTTATTCACAAACTGTTAGCAATGGGGAGTTGGCATTTCCACTCTCCCCATCCAGAGTGCTTCAATCGGGTGCCCTGATGGTCCCTCCCATTCCCATGAAAGATTTATATAATAGTGTATATATTTATGCAAATGAAAAGTACTACAATCATTCGTATCTATTATATATGATCTTCATTCGCTTGATCCTGAAATGCAAGAAATGCTGAAAAATTGTTATTGTGTAGAGTTCTGGTGGGTCCACGCTTATGCACGGTTTCGTTTGTTTTCAGCGAAAGCAGCATTTCACCAAAATCTTGATCTAAGTTATCCTGAAAAAGTTTGTTAAATCTATTGAAATTTTACAAAACTATCATTCATACATTTTAATTTACTGATGCCATGGTCCCCATTTGCTACTTGATGGTGATTTTATAACAGCAATTCGCTTCAATTTTATTTTGGCCTAACAGTTATTGCTGAGTTAAAGACAAATGGCCATAAAAAAAAACAATGAGTAATGTTTAAATCGTCTATGAAGTAAAATCAATAAAATAATATTATCTGAAATAAAGACATTGTGAGTTATGATGGAGTAATGACGGAGATTAAACTGTAAAATCAAACACTAGCCGAATGGCACACAGAGCTGCATGAATCAGTGCAGTTCAGAATTGGTCAAAAGTCATTTTCAAACCGGAAATGAAAAATACATTCAGTAATAAGTGCAAAAGCCTACCACAGATTGTGTAGTTTTCAAAAGCCTACTACAGGTGTTATTTTTGGCGTTATATAATATGGGGTCAATTATAGAATTCGAGTAGAGCAACTCGACTTGACACTTGTCATTTTCAAGTCGAGCAAGAGTGCGCTTTACGACTGAATCTGATCTAGTAGGCATTCGAACAAGCGTAGTTTTAAAAATTTTCAAAATGTCAATGAAATATTACAGTATGCAATAGTTAAGGACTTTTATCATTTTGGCTGTCATTTTTGACAGGCGAAGAATAAAAATTTATGTTTATCAATCTTGTTTTGTGTATAACATTTATGTTTTTGTTCTTTGGGATGCTGTCCAAAGTGGCTATTTGAAGTAGCTTACGCTGAAGCTATCATTTAATACATGGAAAAGTGTTGGCCTGAAGTGGCGGACTTAGTCCGTGCTTTAACCTACCCCGCAGTGGGATGTTAGGCAAAAATGTCGTTGGTTCGAGTACCACTGTACACATGCCCTTTTCGCTCAATTTTCCTAAAACATCTGCTATGTTTCCGCACACTAGCGGAACTATCAAAAACTTTCTCTTCATATCTTTCAATTCTAGCCAAAAACATTGTTGTTCACTCTTGGTGCCTCATGGTGATGAGCGAACATCTCCTTCAACATCATAATCGTTACTCCTCGCACGGAGAATATATAAAATAACAATTAATGTAAATAGTTGAGATTTTAAAAATGCTTTAGTAGTTGACCTTACAGATAATTTATTTACTTCTGATCTCTCCACCCTGAAGTTTTCTCCAAAACTTACGTTTGTGCTTCAAGTTTTTACACACAATGTATAAAGTATACAATATGAAGCAACATAAGCATATGTTAAACGAAAATTTGAAAAATACTGTTTGAAACATTTTACCCCATATCTTTGCAACCGTTTTAGGAAATTTATAAATCATTTCGAAAAACGTTTTCTGGTTACTGAAAAATCGCGAATAACTTTTTAAAAGGGTCGAATTTTGCAGTACTATTCGAATAAGTTCAAATAAATCGGAAATATCTCGAGAACGGATGCTCTAACGCAGATCATCATTTTGAGCTGAAATTTTTTTAATGCTTCAAAAATTAGATAAAATAATCAGAATACGTTTATTCTTGCAAATACACTAAGGTTTTTTTTTGCACGGTTTTTTAACGCGGGTTGTTTTCGGCGATAACTCCAGAACGGAACAACTTATCGACCTAATTCAAATTACATTTTACGTTTTGGGCCAAGAGTAATCATATGGCAGTTTTTCAAAAAAAGGTAACGCATACAAAAAAATCGAAGAAATACAAAATGTTTAAGCATGTGAAATTATCAACTTCATTTAGCCTTTTTTTACACGATTCCATACTAAGAGTGGACCGTATCCCCCGTGCAAAAAAAAACCTAAGTGTAGTGATGTTCTAAAAACTTTTTTCCCTGACGTTTCTCTATCCTGAAGTTTTTTTTTAAATTTGCGTAATAGTTTCAAGTTCTTACAGCCTAAAAATTGAAAGAAAACATAAAATCTTTTTCTGAGATATTGAAATTTTAATGTAAGCTCTAAAATTTTTTCCGAATATTTTTACAGTGTACATTTGTTTACAACCTTATCACATAGAGCCAAAACTTGTTCCTAGACAGTTATTTTGTACAACCAAAGGTTTTCTAGCTACAAATTATTAATCGAAGTGCAATTCAATATGCTTAAGCCCTCTTTAAAACTGACCCTTGAGTTCAACAATTTTTTGCAACAGTAGAAAATATTTACTTACGTGTGTGAAACGTGTGTACAAATTTTTAATTAAAACTGAAACACTCGAAGTTGGTCGGTAGGTCATTTCGGCTGGAAAAGCTCAAGAAGCAATTAAGACATTGACAATCAATTTACTGTTGTTCAATTCTGTGTAATTTTAGATTTTTTTAACTATTTCGACATCATAATTTTACTGGATAAGCTGAACAGATTATCTCCATGATTTTGAGGTGTAAATGTAGTTCGCCTCCCCGTGGTGCACCTTGGAAACGTTTAGCTCCAACGGCTAAACAATTTACTGAGGGAGTGCCATACGACGCATTGGGGTGGATGCCAGTAAAACCTCAATTGTGGTAACTGGCTGCGAAAAGGATAACGAGTGGTACTGTTGCATTCGGGCTGCCTCCTGTTTCGTCTCCCTTAGTAGTGCCGGGTGACACCGAGCAGGAAATGGTGAGGTTCCAGCGGCACAGGTTCTCTCCCTCCCATTAAAACCTTGGCAGGCCTCCAGTACGTTCCATTCTCGCCAGTCGGGCGGGATCAGGCTCAGATGAC
Source organism: Aedes japonicus (assembly GCA_034211315.2). Classification (NCBI taxonomy): domain Eukaryota; kingdom Metazoa; phylum Arthropoda; class Insecta; order Diptera; family Culicidae; genus Aedes; species Aedes japonicus. The sequence continues at coordinate 59,776 of JASCZW010006254.1, forward strand.
CCTATACCTGACTTAAGCTGATTAGGCTCTGAACACGGTTCCCCATGAAGGGCCGTGTCAACCCTCGCATGGCCTCCCTGCTTGCTTTCAAGCTTGCATAGATAACCATCGGATCACTATAGTGACTACTCTACGTAGGCTGGGATAGCGGCTGGAGGGGGACCCAAAAAAATGGAGGGTAACACCTCAGGAACGACGAAACCCCAGGAGAAAGTGAATCCATTCGCTAAAGATGGCCTAGTGGGGTCCCTACCGCGTAAAACGGTGGGATTTGGCGTGTCCGACACTTGCGAAAGTGCCACGGCATCGGAAGCAGGTGCCACCAAGCTAAACGTGGCCATGGATGGGCCAGGACTCTTCCTGGCCATGGAAACCCTCCGGGATGCGGGAAACTCTTCCTAAAGTGTTGGAGGTGTCTGGACAAATAGACGCGATTATTGACTTCACATCATCGCGTAACAACATTGCGAAGGACCTCAAACTGAGCCTCGTTAGGCTACGCATGACAGTGCAGACTGCATGCAAGGAGAGAAAAGAGCTGAAAGCCAAGCTCCTAGCTGAGCAAAGTGCCAATGAGTTGGCACGGAAAGGGCGAAGGAGATAGCTTCGAGACAGAACCGGATGCAAGAGTCCGTCTCAGTCGAAGACTCCATCCCATCTATCATGGGGGTAGGGACCTCCAAGCGAGCTAGGCAGTCTCCTGACGAAACGGCACATGGCACTTCTAAGCAGCGGATAGTGTCGAACGCCCCCGTAGAGAAGCAAACCTACGTGAACGAGGCGGCGGGGTCAGAGGGTCCATCCTCGCAACCAGCTCCGGCTGGCCGCAAAGAGGAAGGCCCCGGCGCTTAGCCCAGTGCCAAAGGCGTGACATCCTTGCGTGTTGTCTCAAGCGCAAAAAGGGGTCCGATCGGCAGGGCCCCGACGACAAAACCAACGTTAGCACAGAATTCAACGTTAGTACTAACAGGGGGACGATTGATGACCCCAGGCGTGGCAAGGAAAGCTACTGGAGCAAGGGCCGAATAAAAGAGAAACAGAACTTAAAAAAGAAGTAAGAAAGCGACCGGTGGCCCGCAAGCGTAACCACGGAGAGGCCCTCATCGTCAAGACCGATGCGTCAAAATACTCCAAGGTCTTGAAGGCAATGCGCGGGGATGCTTAACTGGCGGGCCTTGGCGCTGATATGCGGATTATATGCCGTACCCTCACCGGCGAGATACTACTGGAGCTGAAGAAGACGACCGAGCTAAAGGGCCCGGCTTATAGAGACCTGGCAAGACAGGCCTTAGGTGAGGGTGTGAATGTACGTGCTCTCGTCTCGCAGGTGATGATCCTGGACGAGATCACCGGGGTAGACGATATCTCCGCTGCACTAAAGGACCGCCCGTAAGCACATACACTTACGCGCAACATAATGCTACAGGAGTCTAGAGAGAATCTCCTTCCAGAAACAAGTTCGCAGAAACCACACTGAAAAGGAGCCCCCACCTTGTGAAAAGTCCCTCTAGATGGAAAGAAGAGCCCACCATTTATTCATGAAATGTTAACAACAGAAAGTTTACAGTCCCACTCTTCCTATCCAAAGCACTTGAATCGGGTGCTCTGAAGGTTCTTTCCTTCATCCTTATAAATGGTGTTATATAAATATATGAAAATTCATAAAAATTAATATGATCGTATAACCTTGATTTTAAAATTATTTTACCCTGAAGCTTGTGTCAGATAAATTAGCTGAAAGAAAAATTGATAATTGATAATTGATAAGGGGGCATCGGACCAGATAAAATATCTGGCAGCGGTTTTACCAATTTATTATACAATGTCCGATGAACTTAGACGTTTCAAATGTTTTCATCCATATTTTACCTTATATAGGGCCATGCATATGAAAACTTACAGATAAGAGAAGCCATTCAGGACAGGTAAAGGATGTACGGAATCAAATTCCGACACACACCAATATTCGGCGAAATTCACCCGGTCAACCAATCATCTTCATACTTCCAGGGAGTAAAAACGAGCATGTCATAAACATTTTCCCATGTTTGTTTTATTCAACTTCAATTTCATATCCAAATGCCCGAACCTTCTTCTATACACTACTCCTTAGGTCCTGTACAACATTTGTTTCAACTTTTTTTTGCGTGGCAATCCATTTTTTCTTCATATTTTCCTCCTTTTTAACTTCCTTTTCAGTTGGCCGCAGTTCCGGTGCGTTCGGGGGGTTGAGATGCTTCGGCACGAAATTGACCTCCTTAGCCTAGTACCACTCCAAAACCTCTTTCGAGTAATGGCCCGAGGCCAAATCCGGCCAGAAAATCGTAGGACCATCGTGTGACCTCAGAAGATGAAAAAGCCAAGTCTGGAGGCATTCCTTTAGCTACACCTGCCCATTGACCGTTCCAGTTGTCACGTATGGGGTGCTCCGCTTTCCACACGAGCAAATTGCTTGCCAAATCATATATTTTTGGCAAACTTTCACATCTTCTGCTTTCTAACGTCCTCAGGGACATCGAATTAATGATGAGCAGTGAAAAACTGGAGCCCCTGAAGCTGCCGGAAGTCTGCTTTTACATACGTCTCATCATCCATAACGAGGCAATGTGGTTTCGACATCATCTGGGTGTAGAGTTTCCGTACCGTATTCTGCCGTTCATCGCGATTAGGCGCCTTTTGGACTTTGTACGTGTGTAGTCCTTCACGTGTTTTCGCATCTTGCACGAAAGTTTAGGTTAGATTCAGTTTCTTCGCCACATCTCGAACTGAACTGTTGGGATTCCTCTTGAAAGCTTGAACTACCCGCTTGTGATCATTATCACTATACGGAGATCCATTTTTGCCACTTTTTTCAATCCGATCAATGGCCAAACGCTCATGGTACCCATTTAAAACACGCGACACCGTAGAATGTACCCGTCTCAGCTTCCTGCTGATGGCACAATGAGAAAGATCCGAATTTTTGAGGTACGTGCGCAAAATTTCTGTTCTTCTGACTCCATCTTTGCAACGATTGCATATCTGCTAGTGAAACTTACACAGTGTAAATAAATACACATTGAACTAATTCAACACAAAATTTTAATAGAAAATACCCATCGGGGAAAAAGTTACAGTCATTTAAAGTGGTGCAATTTGATTTCGTACAACCTTTATCATCGAAAGCTTTACAGAAAGGCCTTGAGAACAGCCACAACGTTAATCCTTGCGTCCTGTGCTGTTCTGCTATATTTTAACAACCGGATCCTATACCTCTAAGGAAATCAAACTAATAAAACAGATAGACGATCAGCCGGGATGATCGGAAACAAGCCAGCTTCACTCCTCACACCGCACACATAACAAATAGGCAAACATGATCTCGCAACTCTATGAATTACCAACCACAATATTCTCCGACAAACGTGACGATTACTTTTGATGCACTCCTATTGATTAATCAGGTATTCTCCATTACAAAAAATATAAAAACATAAAATTTACAATCCCGAAAAAAAAACAAAAAAGTTACAGCTCACGAAAACCCAACCGTTTGTGGGCACAGCTTGCTGTGATCTACTCAGCAACGTCACGAAAATTGTTATCCTATCTTGAAATAAAATTTTCAGAGTTATTAGGGTAGGAGATGTTGAAAGCGCTTGATATCAACGTACTATTAATCCTATATATTTTCTTGCAATTTTGCAAATCGAAATCCAATTCACGCAACTTTACGTCCAATCTCCGAACCAAACTGGTCGATTTATGGAGCATTATCCACCGTTCGATCTACGTTCGGCTGCACAGCATTCCCTCATCAACAGAGGGAGATAATTAAGAAATTAACACTCCATATAAGTCTAATTTGCATAACAACAAAGCCAAATACGAAAACGAACGACACACATTCCTTCGTCATCGTTGCACGTTGCACTTTTGCTCCCCACCACTATCTCGCTTTCTCGCTGCCAGGGCGGGCACGTACCAACATATGTGAGGCACTACTGCTTAGCCGTGGGGACTCGGGGGTCCAAAAATAACTTCCCGTTTCAAAGTGAAAATAAAATCACCGAGAAAGCAAAAGAGTCAAAAACATGCCTTGTTAAATCGAAATTGATGTCATTTTGGCTGTTGTCCTCCCGCTTCTCTCTCTCCCTACAGAGAGTAGTATTTTCGTCCGACCGGCTGTTTTTTTTTGGCTTGAAAAATAAACGGGAACGAATTCGTGAGTGGAAAGACACATCATTAATCCGACACTTGGCTGTCGACTGTCCTGCTGCTGTTGCCGTTTTGCAACAACCGATTGCCGTTAATGGAGTTTGATTGGCAGAACTGCACAGCTCTGCTCCAGTGCTAGGTTCGATTGTGCATCGTAAAAGGTTTATAGATTTGTAGGCCAACATTTTATTAAGTTGTGTCCTCCGGCGAGATCCTCCTATAGGGTCGCTTTCCCAAAAGTCATTTACAGCTCAGTGGCAATAAAAACCATCGGGAATTGTCACCAGTCAGTTGTAAAAGACTCAATTAAAATTATCTATATGCTAAGGCAAGCTGCATGCTGGCAAACGAGAAATACCAACTCAACCAACAGGTTGCGGTTTTTGGGTCTCCCCACATTTGCTCCCCGCAGGAGGGGGGTGCAAATCATCTCAAGACGACGATGGCAACTGGGTGAAGGTGTTTTTCTTCTTCAAGGCAACCTTTCTCCAAGTTGTGGCTCCAGAAGCACCATCATCATCATCATCATCAGTCTTCTGTCATACTACTACTGTGTGTAGTGACTAGCAGTGCATGTGGAAGAGAGATGACTCACGACTTTCGACTATCTCTACCCACTGGCACCGGGTTCAAGAATGCTTATCGAGGGCTGGCGGAGGCGGAGGGAAGATGATAAAACAAACCGCACCTGTTTCGCTTCTGAGTCACACTTGGTTGCAAAGTTCCTCATCCTCCTCCAAGACATCGTTTTAGCATGTCTAGTCGCTCTTCGTGATCATCGTCGTCTTTCGGTATCGTGACTGCCGCTCTGTCTGCCCATCAGATTTGAATGGGATCTGGCGAGGAGGATGAAGTGAAGATGTTTTTGCTAGCCATTATCAAGTGATTGCAAAAATATTGTTCTATTTATTCGACAAGTGGCGTTCGGATAATATTTGATTTTGTTGTATTTACTCCGTCGCTACCGGGAGTGGCTACTGGTTGAGTCCAATCGGCAGACTTAGTTGTTCGTTTTCGAAACAAGGATTAGTTATTATCGACAGCACTGATTTGGACGCTTTCCTAGGCGTTCTATAACACGTTTTATCGTTTTGAAATAATGCCTTCCATCATTTTGAGGCAACTAATGATCAAAATGCCTGGCAACTAGCAAACATTACGATTGTAAAATAATAACAATTGAAATTTCTAATGTGATGATGATGTGTGTAGCACGAAGACAAAGTCCAACCGCAATATGGTCTCCTCTCTGTTTGGATTGATCAAGCTTAAATAACCACTAACTTTGTTCACATGACGTCATTTTATGAAGAACCTTGATAGGCGACATATCCTATATGTGCCCGTGGAATTGAGGCTTGCACGCAATAAAATCTGGAAACCCCTAAATACGTATATCTCTAGAAATACTTCATCAACGCATGAAATATTTCACAAACTGATGAACGTCTGAGCATTGTGTTAAATCAATATTTCTAGCTGAACAATGCATTAGGTCCTAAGTAACATTGAGAGATTCTCTTCGTCGACTTTCTCTTTGGTTCATAGCTTGTCTAATAAAGGATTTTCTGATGTTTTCAACGTATTGGATCACTGATCACACTTCTTACTACCGTACTGTATGTTGAAAATAGTCGAACATGTTTTTATATAACCGTAGGAACGCAAAGAGAAAGTCGGAAATCGGCAGTCGAGTTATTAGTACGAGACACTGAAGAAGTCTGCACATTGTAGACGAAATACGCGTATCTGTCGAAGATAAGCAAGGGTAGTTGGAATTAAATGGAGATTAGTAATTTTTCTTCTAAATTATAGTTACAAGCATTCCACTAAACAGCTCAAACCCTCTAGGATTCAAGAGAAAGTCGACAAAGAGAGTTTCCCAATGTTACTAAGGACCTAATGCATTGTTTTGCTTGAATTGTGTGCGGTCGCAATGAAAACGTGGCTGGGTAGCTCAGTGGTTACCCGTTCTGCTTACTGAGCAGATGGTCGGGAGTTCAACCCCAGGCCCGTCCCCTTCCTTGCCATTTGTCCCTTTCCTCTTTCTATCACCACTACATTTAAAATAAAAAGCCGACTAATGCGCTCTCTTTCATTGATCGCTTCACTTACCACAGTGCATCCATGATCTAACAATAAACCTGCCTCACTAACACAACTATCCTTCCCTTGGCAATTGTAGAGAGGCAGTGGGGCTCACGGTCTCTAATAACAACGATTGTCAAAATTATAATCCTTCTTCCCCCCTCCCAAAGACCGTGAGGACGTGGCCGGCGCCGGTACTGATCTATAAATATTTGATTGATTGAAGATGTAAAGCTACTCCCAAGCTCCACCTATGTGGTTCTCTGTGCAATTACACTAGTTCTGATCAGTAAAGCACGATATTGCACGGTCTTTAAAAAAAAAAAAAATTGTGTGCGGTCGCAATGAAAATTCGGATCTGTCAGTAAGAAAACTTGAAAAAATGCTTGGTTTTCCTTCAAGCACAGTTCATACTACCTCTGGTGTGGCCTCTGGTGTTCATGGAAGTTGTTTCCATCGTAATCGGCCCATGGCTGTACCTCGCCAGCCTCGCTGTCTGGGGAAAGTCCGCAGGTCGCCTTTTACTTGATCGATCCACATTTCTCGTAGCGCGCCTCTTCTTTTTGTACCCATCGGTTCTTTTTTTAGAACCATTTTAACAGGGATGTCGTCCGACATTCTTACAATATGCCCAGCCCATCGCAGTCGACCGATTATAGCGATGTGTACGATGGGAGATTCTTCCAGCAACTAATGAACTGATGAAGCACTGTCCATAACTTTCTTAAACCTTTTGATACGCGTTTGACAACAGCCAGGAATGCTGGGAGTGGAACAAAAACGGATCTCAGGATCCACCAGAAGGATGCAAAGCTGAAACAAATACTGCAGAAGAGACCAGATGTTTCAGTACGTATGGTACGAAGTCGTTCAAGGTGAAAACTGTACCGAACCGTAATGATCGCAAGTTGTATCGCGAATATTTAACGATGTTTTCCTGTGTGCTGGAAGATTTTAAGCAGGCTCCCGGAATGTCCTTTTATACAGCCCTGCAATGGAACGGCGTAGAGGACCATTTCAGGACGAAGAAAAAGGCCAAGTTTCCCAAAAAATATTTCGTTTAGCAGGCAATATGCAACTGTGGCCAAAGCAAAGCTTCATTACTACCGGAAAAGTAAACAAAGAAATATACCGTGAATAATGGCTAAAGAAGCGATTGTTATCATTCTTCGCAGCCATGACGCTTCCTCGCTATTCTGGCCCAATTTGGCATCTTGTCAGTACGCCGAAGATGTTTTGGAATGGAATAAAGTGAATGGAGTCCATTTTGTACCGAAAGAAGCGAATCCACCTAACAGCCAAGAGTTTCAACCTATCGAGCTGTATTGGGCTCTCGAGCACAAGGAACTCTCTCAATATTAACAACAAGCAACAACTTTAGAAAATCTTGGACCAAAGCAGCTAAATCGATTGTAGAGAAGTCTGCACAGACCCTAATGGATGGGTTTAATACAAAAGTTCTTCGTAGTTTCTTCATGCATCCTTATTAAGTAACTGTTGTTAGTTTTAATATGACTAATAATGCACAACTAAATGAATAAAAAAAGCATGCTGCATGAATAACAGCAAACTTGTATTATTCCAAATTTAATCTGTCCCATTTTTGTCGCGAACAAGCCTTAAAATGAGTCTCCTTCTAACAACAAGATTGGACAATTGATGGAAAATGTGAGGTATCGAACTAGAGAACGCCCCAAGGAGGGGGGGGGGGGGGGTTAGGACGTTTGGCATATGGACCTTTTGCCGAATGGAGGTTTAGCCGAATGAACTTTTGGCCGAATGGATGTTTGGCCGAAAATTGTCAGTCAGCAAATACGTGTTGCTAAGAAAAGGAAAAAAGAATAAAAAAAACATACTCAAATGGATTTGATCTAAAAAAATAGAAATAAGAAACCAAACAAATATTCTCAAACGCATTAGTTAGCATCCCAATGTTATTAGATATTCAAGAATTATTACAATAAACGTTTATCAATATGTGTGTTTGTTTGCAGTAATCAGCATTCTGATTAAGTATCAATTATAGCGATTCACTAAAAACCGAAATTTGTATGGTAAAAAAGGCAAAAATTGCTATTCGTTCATTTGGCCATATACATTAGAAGTATGAGTAAAGCAATGTCCATTTAGAATCCGGAATAACAAAATCACCTCTATTTTGGTAAGGGATTGACCTACAAATAAGTTTAATGCATCAAAACAAAGATAATTTACTGTTCTTTAAGGAAAACATATCAATACAAATCATTTCCCTTTGTTCCTAATGAAAATTTGCATCAAACGCTGCACACGTCCGAAGTCATCTCCCTTGACACATTTGTTCCACATTTTTGCCATCTGAGTCGCGTTCCAAGCCTTTTTACACTTTTCTTAATCTTCCGCTTCATTATTGCCCAAAATCTCTCGATGGGCCGGAACTGCGGGCAATCGGATGGATTTATGTTTTTATGGATGAAATCAACGTTATCGCGGTACTACGGTAACTCGCCAAATATGGCCAAAACTTCACAAGACCTTTATGGGCTTTAATGATATGGAGTACGCGGTTTTTGAGGCATTCTTGTCACGAATACTTAGGTCTTTGCTCCGCAGCTGCATATCCCTTGCCAAATCATCAGTTTTTGGCAAATTGGTCCCTAAGCCAAACCTAAACTTTGCAGGAATTCTTGAAGCGGTCACTTTACGTGCCGCTGCAACACAATAAGTGATTCCGGATTCTAACTGGACAGAATTTTATGTTTTGAAAAAATCCTACACCCCTGATTTTATTTGGAAAAATTTATTGTTTTAAAAAGCTAGACGGAATGGGCAATTATTTTTAGGAATCTTGAAACACATGCAGTTCTTTCGAAAGAGACTTTTTTTTTATACTTTTCACATGAGCCTTTTATGTCGAAACATATTCCTGTATCCGAAAGCAAAACTTTTGATGCAAGTGCTTGCTCGGTAAAAAACTATGTGAGATGTTTTCTTCTCTCAAATATGAGCACAGGCTCATTTACCTGAGAGCTGCCGAGAACTGGCGTAAAGGGCTTTGAAAAACGTTAATCTATGTCCAAATGAAACAACTTCTCAAGGGTCGGTGGACCTACTGACTAATACTGGGGCTAGGGTGTACAAAGTGCCAACGAGATTGGAAGGGAGCAACCATGAACCGAGAACATTGTATATCAAGTATTGTAATGACGTTATGCCATGGAAAAAAAGCATTGTTTAAGAGTATGTTATCCTAAGTATACTTGAGTTCAAAACTTAAAATCCACAGCTGTAAAATTTGCTTCAAGGGGTATGGACGTTAACGATATATATTCAAACTTATAGGATGAACCTTTATTCAACAGTTATTATTTGGCAAATTTGTGATATTTTAGGGCATCCAATCTGTCCTTGAGCAGAAAACTTAAGATCTACAGAAATAACTACAGCTTTAAAAAGCTACGCTACGTATTTAACGATATTCCGTGAATCTTTTCGAACGTAAAAAAAAACATTATGAGATAAACTGGGATGATCTAGGACATTAAAACTGCGCTTCAGTTCAAAACATACGATCAATAGTTGTAACATTAGGTTTTTGGAGTATGCAAAAGGACAATACGTATTTAAAAATATTTATTGAATAGAGTGAAAAATCATCAGAAATAATACGACAACGTGTCCGTATCTAAACTGTAACATAAGATCTACAATTCAAACTATAGTGTTTTGGGCTATACAAGGTGACGATTTTTTATTCAAACATATTCAACAAATCATTTTGAATCTCAGCCGTCCTTATTTTTTAACTTTGTGATCCTTTAAGACACCAAATTGTCCTGGAGTTTAAAGCTTATAATCAACGGTATTGACAGAAGCTTTTCGGGCTGTAAAGTTACGTCATGTATTCAAGCATATTAAGTGAATATTTTCGAACGTAGAAATTAGAACACGATAAACTTTGGATAGTCTAGGCCATCCAAACTGTCCTTGCGTTCTGAAATTAAAATCGATAATTTTAACAGTAGTGTTTAGACAATCAAAAGTTGCAATAAATATTCAAACATATTCAATTTATATTCTTAATGGTATGCAAACATTTTAAATTAATATGGCATGTTCTAGAGCATCCAAACTATCTTTGAGATCAGAACGTAATACCTAAAATTGAAACAAAAGTTTTCTGAGCTATGCAAAGCTACGATGTTTATTTAAACATATTCATTGAACAAAAGAGATTCCGAGAAAATTTTGGAATGTTTTTGGTTATCCAAGCTATCCAAGGAGTTCAAAACTTTAAGTCTACAGCTGTAACAGTAGCTTTTTGAACTAAACAAAATAAAACTATTTGTTTGATCAACAGATATAATGAGATATTTTGAGATGTTCTAGTTCACCAAAACTGCCATTGATTTCAAAAGTAAGGATCTTAGGGTGTTCAATAAGTTCGAATACACTTCAAAAATATGTTAAAAAATGAAAATATAAGATATTCTTTTCTGAGTCAATTTTTATTGAAGCAATGTATATTGACGTGTGTTACAAAGCATGTGTTCTTCGTATGTCCTCGCTTTCATGGTGCGAGAAACAATACGATGGTCGAGTGCAACTAAAACAAAACTCTGGATAATATTTCCCAAAGGATGTCCCTCCACCAGGTCAGCTGGAACGTCGTAAGTGCAGCGGCCTCCCTGATCGTCCTTCTCAAGAAGTGATCAGAGATTGTTTTCATCTCAGAAGATCCTAACGGTGCCGACTGGAAATGATACCAGACCCACTGTGGTGACCATCTGTTGCCGCTGGGCGCACTGTTACAGATTAGCGTTCCTTTGTGTTACCCGACAAAACTACGAAACTACAGTGACAGCTGTGAACGTTCAACTTAACGACTGACAGATGACAGCGAACAAAAGGAGGGGGAAAATCCACCTCCAGAACAGACACAAATGATGAAGTACAGTTGATTTTTATCTGAAATCTCGTTTCTTAATAAGCTGTTTCTAGATAAGAAGTTTGCTAAAATTTGTTGTATTGGATCTGAAACACTAGAAATTACTATTAGAATAGGTTGAGCAAATATCTTGCTAATAACACTGAAAGTGTAAGTAAACCTATAAAGTTGTAAATCTAAACCTTACTAATTTAATTACACATGCAGATTAAAGCTGCACTGTACTGAGAACAAGTTTATGTACTGCTCAAAACCCAGTGTCCGAAACGCTATTATTTTATCTGCTCACCGAAGTAACACAAGCAAACTAGCAAGACGGTCAGGATATCGAGATCCAGCTCATACAGGACATGCATATGAACATTAGTGCCACGTAGTAAAGAAGTTCTGCACTTTTTCTACCAACTGGAGAATCTTGATGTACTGAACAATTGTGCTAAAGGCAGTTACTTTCTATTTGTCGAAAATCACGAGATATTCCATGTTGGAACCAATTACAGGGTGTTTCGATCAAAATTTGGTCAACTCAAATCTGACGCATTTCCTTTCATCGTGCATTAAAAAATTCTGCACCCTCATTTTGAAGATCAGTGCGTGTGGCATCATGCCTCTATTTTGATCTTGAGATTAGCACTTCAGTTATTAAAATGTCGTCGAAGGTACAGAAGAAACGCATCAAAATTTTGCACGTGCATGGCGAAAATCCAAACTACTCTCACGCTAAGTTGGCGAAATTGTTGAATGTGATCGGGGGAAAATCGAACGCCAGAGACCACAGTGACGACAAATAGGGTTGCCCACTGTTTCGAGCAGAACCATCCGAGATGTCGCTAAAAAGCTGGGAGTGGGCCTTCAACCGTGGATAGAGCTAAAAAAAACGAGCTGGACTATCCACTTCCAAGAAATTGGTGACTCCAAATAGCGACAATAAACAAAACACGCCAACCAAAGCATGATCACAAAAGTTGTACACGACGACGCCGACGAAGCATGATTGCGTGGTACAGGACGATGAAACTTACGTCAAGGCAGGCTTTAAACAGCTTTCTGGACAGGAAATTTATACGGCAACCCGACGGGGAAAGGTGGCAGATATTTTTTTGGTGTGGCAGATCATCTGTACCTGTGGCTTGAAGAGCAACGTTTACATTGTGATTGGAACCGTAAACCAGGAAATTTATCTAAACGAGTGCCTACAAAAAAATCTTCTATCTTTCCTGAAGCAATACAATTGTGCCGTTCTATTCTGGCGGACTTGGCATCTTTCCATTACGGAAAAAAGGCCATGGAATGGTATGCAGTTAAAAACGTTCAAGTGGTGCCCAAGGACAAGAACTTTCCCAACACGCCAGAGCACCGCCCAATCGAACAATATTGGGCCATCGTCAAGCGGAACCTAAAGAAGGCTTAAAAAAATGTTGTGAACGAGAAACAGCTTAATGAAAACTGGTGTTTTGCGGCGAATAAAGTGGACAAGGAGACTATACAAAATCTTATGGCAGGTGTTTAACGAAAGACCCGGCAATAGGGTATTATAGGGGTATGTGGATTATAACATTGTTTGATAGCAAATATAATAATATACCGGCAGTTAATTTATTTTTTAATTTTGACGAGCGTAACTATTGAAAAAACAATTTTAAAATATTATGAAAACATTTTGATTGCACGACAACATCATCCTATTTCACCATGAAACACACTACAAAAACAGACTACCAAAACCAACGAATCAACCATTGATTTCTAACATACATAAGTTGACATTTATGTCATAATGGGAGCCCCTGTGACTGATTATTAAGTGCCGGGAACCCCTGTAACTGAAAGTAAATGTCACTTTGTGAAACTGCATGTCGGTTTGTGAAAATAAAAATGATTAGATTTTTCTTGTTTAAAAATCGAGAAAAAATAGTTGAGATTCATAAAACATATGTTTGTGCTAGGAAGAACACCCATCATCGATACAGATGGAAAAAAAACATATTTTTTTAAAACCCCCTATTTGCATTCGATGAATATTTTTCTAAACTTGAAAAAGAAAAAGAATTTGACTTATTAATACAAACTTTGATCGACTTACACACATTGCTGTTTGACCAAATTTTGATCGGAACATCCTTAAAATCAAATTCCATATTTTATGGATTCCTGAGCAGGAACGAATTACTTAATAACTGGCTTTGGTATTTAAGAGCGCTGCATAAGAGGTAAAATACCTGAAATAAAAATGTTACCATACCCGAGCAGTAGACAACGACATATGAATACCTAATTTTGATCTTGATAACTGGCCTAGGTATTAAAGAGGTCAGATTAAGAGGTAAAATTCCTAAGCAAAATACCTAAGAATTGCATGTAAAATATCTCTCGAATACCAAAACTTGTTATTTTGGATACTTGGGAATACCTGAGAGTTACTATTTTGGTATTGTCTTGCCTCAATTTGGTATTCGCATAACATTGTGGGAACATTTTTATGGTATTATCCTCAGGTATTTTACCTCTCAATCTGAGCTCATAAACACCAAGGCCAGTTATCAAGTTATTCGGTCCTGCTTTGGAGGTGAAAAAGGTACTATTTGTGTATTGTCTAACCTCAATTTGGTATTCGCATAACGTTGTGGGAACATTTTCATGGTTTTATCTTCTGGTATTTTACCTGAAGTGTAACACTCTTAAATACTAAGGCCAATTAGTCAGAAATTTGTTCCTGCTCGGGCAGGTTGAAGGAGGTCAGTTGGGTAGCAATCAGTGCAGTAAAAACTCATTTCGATTATTTACCGATAACTTATTTCAGACACTAAATTTAACATGTGATGATTTAGAAAATTGTAGCTTTTGCCTAATCTTCTTTGGCTAAAATTGCGTTAACTGTTGCACCGAGTACTGTAATATTCAAATGACATTCAATGGTAAATATCATTTGAATTTTCAGCACGGAAGTTTGAAAATGAGTGGTACGTGCAAAGAAAACGGATTTTGTACAAACGTTGCACCGTCATAGTCTTTCGATCAGATATCTGCCTAACGAAGAAGGTGAGAGCGTCGGAGCAGTTCAAACCGCATTACGGAAGAATTGACAACAGTGCTCTTTCGTAGATTCCCTAGACGGGGTAGAAAATCCGGTCCCGTTGACCCAACAATCAACAGAGAGGTAAGGGTCTATTTCAAGCGTCATCCGTCCGAGATGTGGCGAAAAAGCTAAGTACTTCGGCAACTAATGTTGTGCGTGCCAAGGAGGGAAGGGGCCTGCAGATTTGTTGGAAGCAGAAGCAGCCAAAATGAAGCCTGTTTGATGTTTCATTTTGGTTGCTTCTGAATCTGTGAAACCGAGGGTTCGAAAGCTGTACGACAATCTGCTTACCAAAACATTGGGCTGTGTTATCATGGACCATGAAACCTACATAATACTCTATTATTAAACTATGCCGGAGGCACCGTTGTCAAGAAGGTTATGGTGTGACATGCCATAAGAATGGTCAAATCTACGTGTCTTCAAATAAGTTTGCTACCCTTGATCAAACAGTATAAAAAGCCTACAATCTTTTGACCTAAATTTGCTTCCCTAGTTGCACATTTGTTGCAAACGAATTAAAATTTCTTCTCTGTTACTCATTTTTGTCATAATCAAGTTGTTGCAACTTATTTTGAAGATTGTGAGGTGCTTAAGTTTCTTCCATTACTCTTTACAAGCACTGGAGTCGTACAAAAAGTAAAATACCGTATTTGTACCAGAGAAGATAAATTCACCAAACTGCCCTGATAAACACCCTATCGAAACTTTCTAGGCTTTGACGAAGGTGAAACTGACAAAACACATGAAACTAGTGGAGAGAGTTGAAAAAATTAAGAAAGATTGGCCAAAAGTGGTGAGAATAGTAAGAGAAAACACTGTGCAGAAGCTTATCTGAAGTGTTAAGGGAAAAGTTAGAGAACTCGCCTACCCTACGAAAAATCAAGCAAATCGAAATGAAAATGGGAAGCATGCATTGTTATTTACTATGTTTGAGAATTAAATAATAAGAATCCCGATGTGACTCTTTAAGTTTTTAAAGAAAGTGTATTTATATTTTTCGGAACAGTCTAAAGATGAAGTTAGCAAAAGCAGATAATTTCTCATCTCCATGCGAAGCGCTAGGAGCGGACAGTAATTTAATTGCAAATAGAACATGAACAGAAGAGAACAGAATAAATAGACATGAAGAGAGAGTGTATTGATAGTTCCGTATAGGGTAACAGCAGGCTTTGAAATTGAAAGATACAAGATTGAAAACGAGCAGAGGGCATTTGAACGGTAGTATCCGATCAGGCACATAACCCTTTGTCATACTACCCCATGCAGGATAGGCAAGGGGGGAAATCCCCTTGACTGGCAAAACGTTATGCAACCGATCGGGCTTATATACTACCTATTGCTTTTTTCTAGTTCTAGCGATTTGTCCGTCTCCCAATACTGCCTCACACGGGTGAGAAATTATCTCCCGCTGTTGGGTTTATTTAAAGCATGCACCGCCTACGTCTATAGATGTTAAAGAAAGAGCAAAACAGTGCATGCTAAATTTATGAAAACTATCAAACACATCGTACCATATATTTTCAAAACCTGCTTCTGGAACAAGTTATCGGAAAATTAATCTTATTGAAATGACAGCACTGGCTTGAGTGACGCCTATCACAGACCTTATCCATAATGAAGCATCATAAATGATAATCTCAAAAAAAGAAGCCAAATATCTTTCGATCAACATGATAGCAGAAAACGCTGATACTGGTTCGAAAGGCGGAGTTAATCGTTACTTGACTGTCACAAAGTAAGGATGCGACTCCCATTCCGTCTGAAGGATCTTTTCTGATTAAAGACTGTTCGAGAAAGTATAAGCACACTTTCAAAATAACAAAAAAAGTCATGTTTTTTTTTAGTTTTAATAATTTTGTTTTGTAAATCATATTTGTATTTGTGTTTTATATGATATTTTACTCTCAAATCTTCAATCAAAATATTTAATCATAGCCAAGACTTTTCCTCGAACATGACCCATTAGCTTCTGCACAGTGGTACTTCCCACCATTTTGACCACTTTTGACCAATCTTTTTTAAATTTTTAGCCACTTTTGGCCAATCTTTTTAAATGTTTTTATGTCGTCCGCTGGGTTTCATGAATTTTTGATGCATTGCTTTGGTTAAAGCCCAAAATGTCTCGATTGGCCGTGCCTCCGGGCAGTTCGGCGGATTTATGTTTTTCCGGCACAAAACATACATTTTGACTTTTGTACAATTCTAAAGTGTACTTTGCGTAATGACATGACGCCAAATCAGGCCAAAACAATACTTGACCTTCGTGCTGCCTGATCATCGGCAGTAATCGCTTCTGGAGACATTCCTTAACATATTTCTGAGTGTTTATCGGACTATAGATGTTTTACCACACTCGCATATTGCCTGCCGAATTTTTCGGTAAAAATTGCCTTCTCCGTTTCGGGGATGTCTTTGTCTTCGCTTATTTTGGGTTCCTTTTGGGTTTTTTCTGCTTCCGGTATGTTTTTAGCCCAAGTCTTTCTTTGGCACGCATGACATTACTCGAGGTCCCTAGTTTTTTGCAACATCCCGAACGGAAGTCGCTGGTTTTCGCTTGTAGGCATCCCTGATCTTTTTATCGATATCCGGACTAACAAGACCGGATTTCCGACCACTCTTTGGCGCATATTCAAACGTAAACTGTTCTCTATATTTTCGAATACGCAGATCGTACCGCTCCGACACTTACACCCTCTTCCTTGGCCAATTTTCTCAAGGAGAGTCCGCTCACAGGGCAGCATTTGTGTACGATACATTTTCGTTGTTCCGGAGTAAGACCGCCCTTTTTGATAGGTAACACAAAACTGAGCTTTTTTTTTGATGCTGTGTCATTCAGAAATGTGCAAACAATAGGACGCAGCCAAAACATGTTGAAATATTTCATTATATTCAGAGTGACCGTTAAAATAAGGTGTGCTTATACTTTCTGGAACAGTCGTTATTACCTCCAGACCAACCGGACGTTTTGCGGTACGTCTTTAACGATGCGATCAGGATGTGAAACCTTGGGTATTTAAAATGCTGTTCTTCAATTCACGGTTGAAATATATATGGTAGACATAAAATGAGAAACTCAATAGTAGAATGTTGATTCTACAATTTCCTACCTCTACGGTATCTCATCCACGGTTGTACTCCATTCAAGGTCACACCATCCGGAGTGCAAATCGCCCAAAAGAAAATCAAAGTGGAAAATTGAATTTTTCTTCCCATTTATCGATATGTTACTGCTGTATAGTGCAGCCTTCGCAAAACGTGACGATGGGACACAGCCCCCCCAGTAGTAGCAGCAATTCAATTTGAATCGAAAGAGTTCGAACCTCAGCCGAAGAATCGTCATCATCATCATCGTCATCGGCAATTGTTCGGGGGTTAACTATCAAAAGTCGAACTGATGATTCCCCATCACACTTCAATCACGTGCAACAGCGTTTAGATGAAGGAAGATATTTGCAATCACACTCTCCTCCGACCCGATCCATCCCCCCATCATCCACTCCACTCCACCCACTTGAGAGTCAATTCGATAAACGCACCCCCTTCGGAGTGCTGCTGCGGGAGGAAGTGGGAAGCATGTAGGAAATTGAGAAATCCCACTTTCAATGTAATCAAATCGAGAAACAGATTTGTGGTTGATAAAGTTTGATTGCTTCTGAGTTTAGACTTAGTTCGGGATTGGCAGGGGGTAAATGGAGGGGGGATCTAGAGTCCGACGATCCATGAACAGGGAGGCGGAGGAGGAGGTGGAGAGCCGAGCTATCAGTGTATGTATTTATTTTCGAATCCAATTAAATTTCAATCTACTTCCACAGCTCATTGGGCGAGGTGGTAGGCTCGCAGAGCACCGGGAGAATATTTCACGTTGCATGGATGCGTTGTTTCTGTCGGCAAACAAAACCAATTGTTCTAATCCAAACAGTAAGATTGTATCCAGTTTAGAAAGATGTTTGAACATATTTTCAACTTTCCATGAGAAAGCAGACGGCCTGCCAACACAGATTAGAACCTGGAAACAGTCAGTATAAGTGGTGGCTTTTCAATCTGCCATTAGAGAGAATCGAATGAATGATGAAATTTAGACTTGCCTTCTATCCAGTCGTTCGGATCTCAACTGACTAGAAATATTGTAAACTTTCTTAAGCATGGCAGTACGCTCTCTTACACACATCCAACCCAACAGCCAGGCAAGCAACAGTGCTCTTAGCTGATTGTTACAGTCCGACTGGGAAAAGCTCACAGGGAAAGGGAAGTAAGTAGAAGAAGCGGCAGGCAGCAGTATCAGAGTAAAGACCAACAGCTAGTGGATCAGAGCCAAGTACCCAACCGGTACGAGAAGGCAGCAGCCTCACTCTCGGTCTCTCTCTCTCTCTCGCTCGTAGTCGCCCACCCACGGCTGATAATTTAATTAGAAAATTAATTAAATTTCAATTTTATTTATTTCATTTTAAACTGTTTTCCTGAAGTTTTTTATGTACCCACTTATTCCAGGCACCGGGCTGACCTGGTGGCGAGGAGAGGGGGGATGCTGGATCGACAGCCAGCAGCACCAGGCGAACTCTACTAGGGGAATGAGGAATGTGAAGCAGTTTTGGTTCCGAGTCAAACTCACTCGCACGCTTGTTTCTGAGGGGAAGAGGCGGAAGTACGAGGGAAGAGCGATAGAGTAAATGGTGATTGGTGTGGGTCCGATATAAATTAAATTAAATTAAATGTAGTTGATAGCGATATTCTGAGCTATTCTGTGGCGAGAGGACGGGCTGCTTCAGTGGGGGAAAGGGAGTAATGGAAAATAAATACACGCAAATGATAAATAACATTCGACCATCTTGGAGGCCCGGACGACCGATCAGAGTGGTATAAGGGAAATTTTCTCTGAAATTTCTATGAGGTATCGTATTTCCAAGGAGTTAATAAAGGATGCATTTAATATTAGATTGTTAGTCAAAAATTTGACAAACAGAATTCTATGGAGCATTATTTTATTACCACCACTATTATTTATTATGTTAAACTGGTAAACTGACCAAAATAATAGAGTGATCATTGGGCGATAATGATACTCCTTGACATGTCAGAACAAAACAAACAAAACCTGATGCAAAACTGAACAAAGACTGAAAACTGCGGGGTAGGTCGAGGCACGGACGAATCCGCCATCTCAATCATACTGGTGGGGACGCAACGCTTCACAGTATTTCTTTCCGAGGTCTCTACTTAAGAGATGACGAGAAGAAAACCTGAGTGATCTCAGACGTTGCAAACCAAAAAACAAACCCATAAAGGAGAGAGTTCCTCCCCCATGTGTTCATCAAAACAGAGTGCATACAAACTACCGTTACAAACTATCACAAAGCTATCAGTGGAGCGCGTACCAACACGTTACTTTTGCCTGTTGAGGTGGTGGATTTGTCCGTGCCTCGACCTACCCCGCACTGGGATGTTAGGCAAAGGTAACGTCCTTGGTTCGAGTGCTACTTTACCCATGCCCGTTCGCTCAATTTTCAATACTTCTATTCTATTTCCAACCTACCGTACACTGACGGAACTTTCAACACTTTATCTTCGTATCTTTCATTCTAGGAAAAACATTTGTGTGCACTCTTGGTGCCTCATGGTTATGAGCAAACATCTCTTTCTACATCATAATCGTTACTCCACGCACAGAGAATACAAAACATAACAATTAGAGTATGCCAAGCCCTTCTGAATAGTGGGCAGATTTGTTCGGAATTCTCTCACTCCGCAGTGTAGTACATTGCATTCTTCAAAAAACTTGTGCTAGTGACCAAGCCCTTTCGGGTGGCTAGTGTGCATATAAGCCTCCAATTGAAATATGCTGTATCTAGAGACCATAACTAGTTAGGGCTTTGCTTGCTTCAGCTAACTTGTGCTAATGGCTCAATTCTTGATCGTTGCATCTTGTTCGATACGCGTCTCTTTTTCTTGTGCCTGTCGATTCGTTTTCGAGAATCATTTTAAAATTTTAACTAACGTTCGACATTCTTACGACATGTCCAGCCCACCGTAATTGGCCGACTTTACGACGGGAGGTTCTCTCGGCAACAGATGCATTTCGTTGTCCGTTTTTTTATTTGCACTCCACCGTAGATCGTACGCAATACCTTCCGTTCGAAGACACCGCCTCGATTACATCATCGTCGAACTGAGCTCAAAGTGAGAGGCTCAATTTTCCTTGGCATATTTGGTGCATCAGTCCTCACCAGGGTAGCTATGCAGTGAAAATTTGACAGCTCCACCAGTCTGTTTACGGCAACTATGGCGACAACAGTGAAACTGTTTTTTTCGTACCGCCTGGGATTTTTGCTAATTAGCAGGAATAAGGTCTATCTCAGCTGTTTCAAGACATTTAACTCTACAGTCCTCGGCAGAATTATTGTTTGGAGTAAGGTCAACAAATCAGAATAAATTTAAAATTTCCCCGCTAGGAGCTCTTTTCTTTCGAGTTGCTATGAATGAGTAAAGTGACTTTTTGGAATAAGGGATAATTTGTTTCATCCTATGATATCTCGGAAGTCTCACCAATTAAGACATATCACTCTTCAGGAAAGTTGTCCTAGTGGTGAAGCTCTTTTTAGCGATGGTCAATAAGTTCAGAATTTACTCACTACATGGCGCTAGTGTGCATATGCGCATCCAGTTTGTTATTGCCGTAACTCTAAAGTGCAAGATGGGTTTAAGTCATCAAACCATTTTGTTGGGTTAACTAAGCAAAATTAACGTGCGTGTATTTGCTTTTCAGTGCACGTATTTGCTTTTCTATGTGCGTGTATTTGCTTTTCTATCTCGTAACAGATCGTTTTTGTTGTGTTGGTTATTATTCGTCACGACGTTCATTTTAATTGTTTCGGAAGTGGGTGTCTATACATTACACAGTGGCCAGGACGGCTGTTAGGTACAGTTGGCAGATGCAGCCAAACCTTGTGATATAACCCAGCCTCTTTAAGCTTCTTTTGTTTCTCCGTATTTCTTTGGCTCTTGATAACCCCTTTTGCCTCAACTCTTCCTGTCCCTTGTACCCTTGACCCCCTGTCTCTTTCTACTCTTGTAACTTCACAGCATATTGTAGCGGCACTGCCATGTGCTATTCTACTGACCCATTCTCTCTCTTTCCTTCTCTCTCTCTCTCTCTCTTCTCTCTCTCTCTCTCTCTCTCTCTCTCTATCAATCTTTCTATCTATCTATCTTTGTTACGTACACCCTGGTTCGATGTTACCTGGCATGCTGCGTCGGGGATTAAAATGACAACCTTCGGCGCTTAAAATTGATTCATATTATTGAGCTATTTTCATTACTTAGGTCACTCCCGTCGTTCCGTCTCATTTTTTTTTCTTACACGACTTTACGAACTTCTTTCTTACAATCTTTGCGTATCCAATTTCTTTGTTTTCACTATTTGCTTCCCCACACTTTTCCTTACGTAACTTTCCCACTTATTTATTGGGATCTTTCGATGCCTCATACAATTTTTGCGTTAGCATCGCTTGAGTACACCTTTGAGGTTCTGTATGAAAATGACTATGACTTATTTTGACAGCTGTTTTGTGTGTTGCTTGGCTTGTAAACAAACGAAATCCTTCAATATAAGATAAAGTTTTACTTCAAGCGAAAAATGCAAAGTCTTACGGAATAAAAGCGAAAAACGAATGTGACCAACTACTGCACTGAGAAGTAATTGTCGCTAAGAAAGTTAGCAAAAGAAGAGGGTGTTAGTGACTTTGCGGTCCAGAATGCGATCAACCGGTTTGTTATGCATAACACATTGAAGGGTTTACCCGGCCGGGGTAGACAAAAACGCTCAAACTCAAATTTGGGCAAACAAATTTGCAAAGCTTTTGAAGGAAAAAAAAAGGAGATACCCATCAGAGATTGCGCAAAAAAGTGTGGAACGACGGTTGGAATGGTCCAACGCACATGTATTCGTCGTACTACAAAGTTGGTTATCTAAAGCGTGTTCAATAGATTCGAATACAACTTGTCATTATTGTGTACGTGCGCACCATGTGCATTCTTTGTATTGGTATTGGTGTCAGTTTTAGCCTCATATATAGGTTAATTGACGAGCACGATGTCAACTTGCTGTAATTTGTTGTTTGTTTACCGCGCACGATGGAGGAGTACCGCCAAGTCGTAGTAAAGTTGTTTGCGAGAGGTGAGCGACCCGGTGACATGTTCCAGTGGTTGAAATCCCACGGGGTGAAGCTGAATTTCATCTATATCCCCTTCCGTCGGTACCGACAGACGAGCTCGGCCATGGACCGCGCCGAATCCAGGGAACTGCGTGCGGCAAGGACGCTAGCAGCCAGTCGAAAAATGAAAAATGAACCGCTCGATCCGGAAGACCGCTGCTGACCTGGATGTGTCGATCAGGACTGCCTATAGCATCATGAAGAAGGACCTGGAATACAAACCGTACAAGAAACGCATGGTTCACGGGGTAATGGAGGCTACAATTAAAAAGAGGCTGATAATTCCGGATTTCGATGTTTTCGATGGATTTCGTGTTTTCTGATGAGAAACTCTTCGTCTTACAACGTCTTGATAGAATGCCCAAAATGATCGGCTGTGGGCTCCGACGTTGACCAGCATCCCCCCATCCCACATAAACATCCCGCGGTTCAAGAGCGCCGCGTCGGTGATGGTTTGAGGGGCCGTGTGGTATGGCATGAAAAGCTCCCACTGGTTCCATGTTCCTTATCACCTCGGTCACCTAGGTCTTTGCCGATTGTTCCGGTCCATTTCAACTTCTGTATTATTTGTAACATTGATTTTTTTATGCGCAGCTTGTTGGGCCTTCCCCAAGCCCCTGTCTTGCCGGAGGACTATCGTGCACATCACTGTTTGGAGTCCCACGCTGGTACGAGGACGATGATCAGCCGAACCTAATATGTAGAACAGACGCTGTTTTGAGCCGCCCCTGGCATGGGAAATAGACGCCCAGATTGATTGCATCCTTTGAAGACGGCAGTCCCCGTTCCCTGTTAGCTTATGACCAAGGTCCCACCGAGGTTGGTTAACCGATTTTTGTAAAGGTTACTAAAACCCTAGTCGGCCCCACGGGGAGGTAGGGATAAGAATTACTGGACAAGGGGCTAAGTATCACAGTAGAATCTATTTTATTCCTGCAGGTACCAATGGTTCGCATTGTCCAGTCATTTACGAACCACATGCTAACCAGCTATGGCAGATTATGCACGAATATGGATTTCCGAAAAAAGACTGACGCGGTTGGTAAAAGCAACGATGGATCGAGTGACGTGTGTGGTCCGAGTATCAGGGACACTCTCGAGAGCCTTCAAATATCGTAGATGGATATTTTAAGATGATGGCGGATACGAACATCAAACGTAAGGCTGTAGGATTGGGCTTGTGATTACTGCGTTGAAAACAAAATACATGAAGGGAAGAGGCTCACGAGAAGATAAAGTTAGCTGTGGTTGGGAGTTCAGATCGGTGGTGATTAAATCTAGCAAGAAGACGAATTCGTGTCTTTGGGCTCAATGATGTCCGCTGATAACGACACCAGCTGAGAGATACAGGCATATTTTGGCTGGCAATCGTGCCTACTTTGGGCTCCGAAGGAAGCAAAGATCAAACAAAGTTCACCGAACCACAAAATTGACCATCTACATGACATTAATTAGACCGATAGTTCTCTACGGTCACGAAATATGGACATTGCTAGTGGAGGACAAACACGCTCTTGGTGCCTTCAAACGGAAGGTGCTGCGTATGATCTATGATGGAGTGCAGATGTAAGACGGAACGTGGAGGAGGCGAATGAACCATGAATTGCATAAGTTGCTGGAAGAACCTCCCATCGTTAATTTTATTTATTTACATGGCATAACGTCACAATACTATAATAAAGCCTGATACACAATATTCCTCTATAATGCCCAATTCGTG
Source organism: Aedes japonicus (assembly GCA_034211315.2). NCBI lineage: Eukaryota > Metazoa > Arthropoda > Insecta > Diptera > Culicidae > Aedes > Aedes japonicus. The sequence goes on from JASCZW010006254.1 coordinate 83,994, forward strand.
GATGCTCCTCTCCAATCCTTTGGGCACATTTGTACCCCCTAGGTCTTCTTCCACCTGGTCTGACCATCTTGCTCGTTGTGCCCCACGTCGTCTTGTACCAACCGGATTCCCGTCGAAAACCATTTTTGCAGGATAGTTGCAACCTTATGAATACTGGGTTCGCCCGCGAGTTGCGCGAGCTCATGGATCATCATTCGCCTCCATAGTCCGTCCTTCTGTACTCTACCAAAGATGGTTCTTAACACCCGTCGCTCAAAAACTCCGAGTGCTCGCAGGCCCTCTTCAAGCATTGTCCACTTCTCAGACCCGTAGAGAACAATCGGTCATATTAGCGTTTTGTACAGGATGTGTATTATTCGTTGCAATTCCTTTTTAATGGTGTCGCCTTGCGCACAACCAACCCCACTATCTCACAGGAGGACCATCGTGATACTGCTGTTTAACAGTCCCAAGCATCACCAGGACGTTCGGCTTTTGTATTTAGAGTCCTGGGCGCACTAACAAGACGATGACTCAGCTGCTCCTAACATGGAGAACAGACGCTCAAATGGGAAGGCTTGGACTTTTACCCTTATTTAAAAAAAAGCGGGGTGGCTCGCTTTTGTCAGGGCTGCTTTCGATTATTTGTGGGTTTTTGTAAGAAACTCAGCAGAGTCCAACAACTGCTCAGTCCTCCCACATCCTGAACAGTCCCGCCGCTCGTCCGGGGCTACTTATTTGTGTATTCAGTAGCTGCCCATCATATCTGATGGACCCCCCCCCTCCGTTACCCGTGGACCCACTAAGTTGCTTGCAGCTCAGCCCCGTTGAGATTTCACCTACTCTACGGTCTTCCCGGAACCTCCCATCGTACACATCGCTAAAATCGGTCGGCTACGATGAGCTGGACATGTCGTAAGAATGTCGGACGACAGTTTTGCTAAAATGGTGCTGGAAAACGAACTGACGGGTACAGGAAGAAGATGAGCGCAACGAGCAAGGTGGATCGATCAAGTAGAAGGCGACCTGTGGACTCTCCGCAGAAAGCAAGGCTGGCAAGGTACAACCATGGACCGATTACAATGAAGACAACTTCTAAAGCAGAGGCCATACCGGCCTTGATCTGATTGGTAAGGTAAGGTCTGGAGAAGGTTGTGACCCCGGCACTTCTGGACCTCTACGGGAAGGATCATTCTATCTTTCAACAGGACGGTGATCCGGCCCACACGACGAATATCGTCCAAGCGTGTTGTCATGAGAACTTGACTGATTTTCTCGATAGGGCTTTGTGGACTCCCAGCTCCCCGGACCTTAATTCTCTTGATATGTCGTAAAGGTTTTCAATAAACATTGCTTAAATGAAAATTGACTCAGAATGGAATATCTTGACATGGACATAGCTCATGGAGAACCAACACACCCTTGGTGTCCTTGAACGGAAGGTGCTGCTGTTTACAATGGAGTGCAGATGGAACGATGGACAGAACGTGGAAGAAGCAAATGAATCACGAATTGCATGAGTTGCTGGGAGATAGGCGGGGCTCGTCACAAAGACGGAAGACGGCAATCCCGTGAAATGGTTCTCAAGAAAAAGTTGACTGGTGGATCAATCAAAGGTAAAACGACCTGGGTCCCTCAGCAGACTGCGTGGCTGGTGAAGTGCTGCCATGAGCTGTGTGATTTGAAAACGACTTCTGTATATAGCAGAAGATTCCAGGCCTTGGCCTGCCAGTTATTGCGCGACAGTTTTTAGGATCTGCGGAACTTATAAATTAAAATCTCTAGTCGATTGTCAAAACCGGCTTGATAACTTACAAAAACTCACTTGCTAGATGGCAAAAGCTGTAAATAATGATCACCGAATAGTTCTCAATGTAACGTTTCCCATTCTTTGCCACTGAAAAAACAAAACAGTACAAGCAGATATATGTAACTGTTCTGGGTCGCAAATTGATTCGACTACTGCAATTCAAATGAATTAGTTTCAATCGGTTCCAAGATCTACGAGCAAGACAATTAACTTGACATAATCTTCATAAAAAAAATCAATCTCCCCATAACCGATTTGTAATTAAAAGTAAAACCACGTTCCGTTTGCATCATTTGAATCTCCGTCTGTCGGCAAAATCGTTCTTCCAAATCGCTGGTCAAAAACTATACCAGTCTAAAAAAAATCTCGTTTATCACACCTTCCATTTCCGTTTTTTGCCCGTCAAACAAAACAACAACAAAAAAACGCTGCTGCAAAAGCCACAAAAAATCAACAACTCAACATCAACTCCGGGCATACCAATCGAACCAGTATCGTTTCTCTTCCGAACCGAGGCGAATTACTTCCAGGAAAGCAGCTTTAATTGATTTCGGAAATTTCATGTTCCAGTTTCAAATTGTGCGAACAATTTCCTCCCCCGCCAGCCAGCCAGCGTCACAGCGAATTTGCCCTTGAAGCTCGCCGGCTTGGCCAAAACAATTCGGACACTTTTTGTCCCGCGATGAGAAGCTTCAGCCAAGGCTGGTTCCGAAGGAAAAACTCACATTCGAAGGAAATTAATTAAAATAGACACCGGAGCATTATTTGGAGCTTAACTGTTTCTGCTGTTCTCGAGCTTGCAGGAAGCTGTGATTTCGCAGCGATTTAATTTGTTTCAAGATCACTTGGTTGTGCCTTCTAGATTGTTCCGTAATCATGACAGTCAAAGGCTTAGAGGCTAAAGTTGGCAAGAAGTTAGTTTTGAAGAATAAAGCTTACCTCATAATCGAACAGTTAAAATACATTAGGTAAGAACAATCACCAACCTCATTCGCCGCCAATAGTGATCGTTGCAGTTTTTCTCATGTTTTTTTTTTTCATGCATACACATTATTGTTCTGGGGCAATGCGACCAAACCCGAATCCGCCACACTCTATTGCACACCGCCGCCCGGATTCGGTCGACCAAATCCACCCAACTAATAGCTTAAATTTCGTTTGACTGCACGCTTTTCACCTTGTCCACCGTGAAAAACCACGTCATCTCCCCCGCAACGTTCCCCCTCTACCGCCCCGAATGGAAACACGAAGAGCGTGTATCCAATTAAATTAAATTGAATGAAAATTGTATGAATTTAATTAGAAAAAAGGTAAATATTAATTAACTTTTTCCACCTCTTTCATATCTATTTTTGTGAGCGCTGGCTCTGTCCTGTACTGGTCATTCCCTTGTTTTAATTTTCGGCTTTCCCGCCCTTTCCACCATCGCGGCCACCCCCTGCGTGTCCTTTTGTTTGGCTCATTTTCATTATTGAGGACAGTGCAGAGTGTCTTTGCGGCTGCTGGCTGTATCATTTTCCTCCTCCTTTGCCAAATGATTATTTTTTACCTCTTCTTTTTTTCGTTTTCCACTTGAATCTGGGGATGCCTTCGTGTTCGCGCCGGCCGGCCTGCCGTGATTTTGAGACATGCTAAGCCTTTGCTTTCCGAGAGGAGAAATGCAGGAACAGAGTAGGCACAGGAGATAGCTTTTGCCTGTGCCATGCTCATTTGCGTGAATTGTGATGGTCATTAAAAGTGGACAGTTTTTTTCTTCTGCTATCACGAATGAATAGAAGTCATTAAGTAGCACTTGATGGTGGTGTGAATTGCTGCGGATATTCCGGTAACTGAAAGGTGTGGGTGATAGTTAAAGGCTGGATGAAACTTTTTAGTTTTCTTGAAACGAATTTCATCGAAAGGATATTTCCGTCATCTTTTGAATCCAATCATCTGTGGGCCAAAATTGACTTCCTGGTTCAAGGTAAGTACACATGCATACACACACATCAAACATCAATAGTTCGTACCCCCGGCTTATGGGGAGCTGAGGGTAAGATGGATGGACTGTTGATTGCTAAGCGATGGAATTATGTTGCGTTCGTGAGATCCATTTCAAGACTGTTAAAGCTCGATTCATAGTAAATCTGGACGCACACCCGCGTCTAAAACATTTGTTGATGTTTTACTGACAAAGAAGTTGGTGGAAAGTTTTTCTCGATTAACCGACGCATCTCGAAATTGCGGATCATGGAACTTGAGAAAAGAAAATAAATTGTGCACAAACATCTAGAGAATCCTTCGTGGTCTGCCTCAAAAATAGCATAAGTGTTGAAATTCCCAAAGTAAACGGTGTGTACTGTGATCAATCGTTACAAGGATACTCTGAGTGTGAATAGAGCACACCCTAGCAAAGGAAAATAACAGGCTGATATCATATAAGTAACAAGTATCCCAGTGATCATTTTGATTTCCGCTGTTATCACATAACAAATTTAGTTATCAACATTAGAAAATTTTGTTATCATTTGTTATCATTTTGAACACAATATTATTTTTGAACGTTATAGGTAAAATTTTAAAACTATAAATATTTCCAGTATATTTGAACAAGAAATTTTGCTTGTAATCAAAATATTTTTTTCAGTTATTAGCATGAGAATTTGATTTCAAATTGATAACATAATTTGATACTATTTCAATAAATTTGCTTAGAATACAGGATTTGTTATCAAGTTGATCTCAGTGATAACAAAATAAGTTATTATTATGATATTAAACGAGTATTTTTTTTTGTTATTCATTCTGTTATTTTGGCTGTTTATTCAGCATCAATGATAACATATTCAGTGATCAAAAAGTGATAACCTGGTATCAGAACTTGTTATCAATTTGGTAAAATCCTTTGCTCGGGCAGCGCATCTATCATAACATTGCACTATGGTCCAGATCACGAATTTACGAGGAAACATGCTCCCAGCGCCTAAACTTGAAACTTTACAGCAAAGTAATGTTCTACAATATGGTTTGTATCATCAAGGTCCATTTTTTGATGTTGATTAAAATTAGAGTGGTCCCCATTTTCACGGAAATACAAAAACTAACTTTTTTATTTGCAGAAATAGAGGTTTACATGCTTCGGCAAAATTTTAGCGCAAAAAATTTCATGGAATAATTATTAAGATTTTTTTTTGTACCTTAAAAATTGACCGATTTAGAGCAATTTTTTCTCATCAACTTAGGGTGTACCATAAAAAATTGATTTTTTTGCCCTTACTTTTTTATTTCAATTCCCACCGTAAAGTCGTGTTTATACGAGTTTTAGAACTTTTAAAGACGCGTACTTTGGTATACAAATTTTGCCGCTAGCTTCAATAAATCGATAGTAATTGAAGTTTTTCTTAAAAAAATACGCGCTTTTTAAATGTTGATTCTCATGATTGGGGCAAATACAAAAAAAATTAAAGACGTCATTTGGAAGGACAATTTATATTGTTTAACATATGTGAAAACTAGAGATATGTTATTTCTGTATCTTGAGAAAATTACATTTGAATCTGGAATAGATTAAGAAGAAAAACTTCAATAACTATTGATTGGTTAAAGTTCGTGGCAAAAATAATATTTCAAAATACGCGCCTTTAAAAGTTCTACAACTTGTTTGAACAAAACTTAACGATGAAAATTGAAATAAAAAAGTTAGGACAGAAAAACTTTTTTTTATGGCTCACCCTAAGTGACGAGGGAAAAGTTGCTCTAAATCGGTCAAATATCAACCTTTAAAAAATGGTGGTGAAACTTGAAATAAAAACGTATTCCTATTTTTTTTATTTTGATTAAAATTAGGGTGGTCCCCATTTTTACGGAAATGCAAAAACTAACTTTTTTGTTTGCAGAAATAGACGTTTACATTCTTTGGCAAAATTGTAGCGCAAAAAATTTCATAAAATTTTTAATAAACATTTTTTTTGTAGCTTGAAAATTGACCGATTTAGAGCAACTTTTCCCTCGTCAACTTAGGGTGAGCCATAAAAAAAAGTTTTTCTGTCCTTACTTTTTTATTTCAATTCCCATCGTTAAGTTGTGTTCAGACAAATTGTAGAACTTTTAAAGGCGCGTATTTTGATGTATTTAATTTGCCATTAGCTTTAACCAAATCAATAGTTATTGAAGTTTTTCTTCTTAAACCATCCCAGATTAAAATGTAATTTTCTCAAGATACAGAAATAACATATCTCTAGCTTTCACATATATTGAACAATATAAATTGTCCTTCCAAATGACGTCTTTAATTTTTTTTTTGTAATTGCCCCAATCATGAGAATCAACATTTAAAAAGCGCGTATTTTTTTTAAGAAAAACTTCAATTACTATTGATTTATTAAAGCTAGCGGCAAAATTTGTATACCAAAGTACGCGTCTTAAAAAGTTCTAAAACTCGTTTGAACACAACTTTACGGTGGGAATTGAAATAAAAAAGTAAGGGCAAAAAAATCAATTTTTTATGGTACACCCTAAGTTGATGAGTAAAAATTGCTCTAAATCGTTTAATTTTTAAGGTATAAAAAAAATTTTTTATAAAAATTCCATGAAATTTTTTGCGCTACAATTTTGCCGAAGCATGTAAACGTCTATTTCTGCAAATAAAAAAGTTAGTTTTTGTATTTCCGTGAAAATGGGGACCACCCTAATTTTAATCAACATCAAAAAATGGACCTTGATGATACAAACCATATTGTAGAACATTACTTTGCTGTAAAGTTTCAAGTTTAGGCGCTGGGAGCATGTTTCCTCGTAAATTCTTGATCTGGACCATAGTACATTGTACTAGGGACAAAGAGCTGAGGAAAGGTACGTGAAAGGACACCCAGGTGTCTCCATAGGTGATTTGGCAAAGAAATACGATTTAACTTTTCCAGCTTGCGTGAAATCCTTTCAAGAGAAGGATTTAAGTCTTTTTGTGCCAGTAAACATCCGAATTGATCCCTGAAAATTTAGTGGTAAAAGAGCGAGCACGATTACTATGCGAACGAGTTTTGACGAAATTTGATGGCTGTATATTAATGGATGACGAAACATATAGAATCATAAACCCGGACGAAAATTTTACCTGGCAACTGGTCGTGGAGATGTCCCGTCTAGGTATAAGTTTGTTTTTGCTGATAAGTTTGCTCGAAAACAAAGGATTTGGCAAGGAATCTGCAGTTGTGGCCATAAAACCAAGGTTTTCATCACGTCTCACACAATTACGTCAAAGGTTTACATTAAAAAGTGTATGAAAAAGCGGATTTTACCCTTCATTCGGCAACACAAGACCAACGTTATATTTTGGCCAGATCTAGCTAGCTGCCACTACTCAAAGGAGGTACTTAAATGGTATGCTGCAAACAATGTTAATTTCGTCGCCAGATAGATTGCCCTGAGTTCAGACCGATCGAAAAATATTCGGCAATTGTCAAGCAAAAACTTCGAAGATGCGGTAAAGAATGACAAATGCACAACAAATGCGTGTGAAGTGGAATAAGTTCGCCGGTATAGTGTCACCTGATCGCATCGATCACAAGTAAAGTGCGGCAGTTCGTTCGAAACGGGGCTCTTTTGACCCTATTTGTTTAGCCGAGGCCCAGTTTTTCTATGTATATCGAAAATAAAACGCACTGTTTGCTCGGATTTGGTAGGGTACATCTCATATATTTGTAACCAATTCATTAATAAAACTTAAGATTACGTTACATTTGGAAAATAAAATTGAAAAAATATCGGTTAACGGGTAGACATTCGTTTAGCCGAATTATTGAATTCCATCATCAAGATGTTTTTTAATTATGAATTTCGAAGAAAATCGATAGCTAATAATTGCCATCGCCATCGTTACGAATCACTTCAAAAATACAGTTTGGCATCGAATCAGACAACTTTTGCAGTGTTGCCATGTCGATTTTAGCCCAACACTCTTGAACTGATGTTTTAAATGCTGGAAATGCTGTCAAACTGACGTCCGTTTACATAAACCATTTCAGCCAAGATTCCCCAGAGGTTTTCTATGGGCTTGCAATCAGGACTGCAAGCTGACCAGTCCAGCAGTAGAATGTTTTTTTTTCATCAAACCAAGCCTTGGATTGCTTGGAGACGAGGTTAGATGCATTGTCCTGCTGTAAAACGATCTCCTCATTTGCGTCATTTTCAATATGACCGATCAAAACGTCTTCCAATAGCTCCAGTTACATTCCAGAATTCATCCGGGTTGAGATGAAACAAATCGGAAGCTTTGCATTGTAGGAAAAGCCAGCCCATACCATCAAACTTCCACCACCAAAGTATCGCTTCGATCTAACGACGCTGGTTTGATTCAAATCGTGCCAGTAGCGTCAGAAAACAGAACACTACGCCATCCCGTCTTCCCCTCGATGTACTTCCTGGTGAACTTGAGCCGATTCTGCTTATGAGTGAGATTGAGCTTCGGTTTTCCTTGTAAAGGGCGAACACGAAATTATTGCGACACCGAAAATGTCATGCCAATTTTCTTATAATATTTAGAATCAAACCAAAATTTTAGGGTAGTTTTATACATATATTTACTTCAAAAATCAAAAGAAAAGTTAATCGATGGAGCCTTGAGTGTAAAATTGAACGCATTTTCGCTTGATGCCCTCCATCAAAGTCTTTACAGTGTCATCCGGTACCAGTTTCTCAGTTTTTTTTCATTTTCTTAACATGTCCTTCTCGTCTTTGACTGTCTTCTTGCTCAACCGAAGTTCCCGCTTCATCATTGCCCAGTACTGCTCCACCGGGCGCAGCTCCGGACAGTTTGGCGGATTCATGTCCTTTGGAACAAAATGGACAGAATTGGCCTCAGACCACTCCAGGACACTTTTAGAATAGTGGCATGATGCCAAATCTGGCCCAAATAGCGGAGCTTCGTCGTGCTGCTGCAAGAACGGCAAAAGGCGCTTCTCGAGGCACTCAGATTTGTAGATCTCGCCATTTACTGTGCCCTTTGTCACGAAAGGCTCACTCCTCAATCCGCAAGAGCAGATGGCCTGCCAAAAGAGATATTTGGAGGCGAACTTCGACATTTTCTTCTTCTTAAATTTGTCGTCCACATAGAACTTGTTCTTGCCGGTGAAAAACTCTAACTCCGGAATTTGCTTAAAATCGGCTTTTATATACGTTTCGTCGTCCATCACACAGCAGCCATATTTTGTCAGCATCTTCTCGTAGAGCTTCCGTGCCCGAGTTTTAGCCGTCGATTGTTGCCGCTCATCGCGGTTTGGGAATTTCAGTACCTTGTATGTATGTAGTCCAGCTCTCTTCTTTGCATTCTGGACGTAGCTCTGCGACATGCCGATCTTTTTAGCCAAATCACGGCTTGAGACGTTGGGATTTGCTTTAATCATCCGCTTCACCTTTCCCTCCGTCTTTTTGATCTTCGGTCCCGGTTTTCTTCCAGCTCCTTTGCCGTGGTCCAACGGGAACCACTTCAACACTCTGGAGACTGTTGAATGGTGAATGTTCAACATTTTTCCCAACTGCCGGTGCGACAGGTCAGGAAATTCCAGGTGTTTGGAAAGAATTTGTTCTCTCGACTCGCGTTGGTTCACCTCCATTTTCGTTGAATCGAAAAACACGACTTCAAGTTTGAGAGGATGTAAACAATACACATCAATGAGAAAGAGTGCATTGGTTGATTGATTTTTACCCAATGGTAAAAAAGTTATGCCCTGTTGAATGTGTCGCAATAATTTCGTGTTCGCCCTTTATTTTGCAAAACTCGAGAACTAATCAAGTAAATGGAATCAAATTTGGCATATGGAAACTTTTGAGGGCGAAACATGTTTCTACGGTGGTTTGAGATCCCTTTTCATACTGTTAGGAGGGGCCCTTTTACAAATTAAACACAAATGTAAGCCAAACGTGAGAATTATCTCCACTGTAATTGTTGAGAACACCAGTTGATTGCGAGAAAACTTCAGTATTTATTAACCATTCCGTATAGGTTATAAAATTCCTGTTAATAATTACAATATTATTACTCAAAGTTGCACTACATTTAAATTTCTGAACTTACGTTTGATGACCTCTCTGCGGCGGTATTAGGAAGACCGATTGTACGTTCATAATAGCATAACCGAAATTAACAATGGAGTTATTTTTATGCTTCACATAGTCCATTCCTGACCGTTTTCTTACGTTAAGCAGTAGTTTTTAAGTAGTTGGTAAGGTAATTATAGTCGTCAATAGATTTAGGCACATATTAATAGATTAAGGAACTAATTTTAAGTTAATCTACAATCCATAAATTATATAACCTGTACGTTTTGTGATTTCATGAAGTCTTCACTCCTATTCTTTTAACTTCCTTTATTCTCTTTCTTCTTCATATTCCTCTTCTACCATCCTCTTGCTCAATATCTGTCAGTCTGTCAGCCTACTGCTTACGGTGGTGTTTGTAGGGACCAAGGTGTAGATGATAATATATGAAAAGTGCGTGCAATCCGAATAGAGTTTGCAACAGGAATGAATAATTTTATGAAGAGGTTTTATGGGCCGAAAAAGGTTCTTATTGTGACTCTTATCCCGTCTGAAAGGGGTGGCTCCCATCCCAATGAAACACAAATTTCTGCATACCTCGAGCACTAATCAAGCAAACGGAAACAAATTTGGCATGTGGGGTTTTTTTAGGCAGGATTTTAAGCTATGGTGGTCTGAGACCCCTCCCCTCTCAGGAGGGTGGGAGGAGAGGAAGCAAATTTTAACCAAACATTAGAATTATCCAAGACTAAAATACAAACTGTGTATTTTTTGGGTAGGCAGCATAGATGTTTGAACCCCTTCTTAGTCAAGAATAGGGGAGGCTTGAGTTACTCTCAGTGTTACATTATGCGCAAGAAGTTAATCCAAGGCTACGCAAGAGAAAATTACTTTCACACTGACGGAATACGGAGTACTTTGAAAATAAACGTTTTGTCTATGAAATGCTTCTACACAGAAAGAAAAACCATGGCTGAAACTAATGAACCTGGGATTAAATTAAAAACACACACCTACGTTTTATATAGCAGAAGGTTACATTAGCAAACCAAAATAAATTAACACAACTCATTCCTTAAAAACCCATAAGAGCGCCAGTTCCATTAAATTTCCATCTGTTCAGTTGCAAGCACTGGATGCTAGCACTCGGATTCAGCCAGAAGTAATTAAAAATGTTTTCTTTCCATCTTTATTTCAATTTGCTTGATTTTTCGTAGGTTAGGCGAGTTCTCTAACTTTTCCCTTAACATTGCTCATAAGCTGCCGTGCTTTCTCCTGCCATTTGCACCACTTTTGGCCAATCTTTCTTAAATTTATCAAGACTATCCGCTGGTTTCATGTGTTTTATCAGTTTCGGCTTCGTTAAAGCCCAGAAAGTTTCGATAGTGCGAATCTCTGGGCAGTTTGGTGGATTCCTCTGCTTTGGTACAAATACGACAATGTTCCTTTTGTACCACTCTAGTGCATATTGAGAGTACTGACAGGAAGCAAGAACAGACCGAAAAATTCTAATGCTTTCATGCTGTTTGATTCAGGGTAGCAGGGCAGCCTTTTTTTGCAGATACTCCTTCATGTAGATTTAACCATTCCAAGCGCCCCAATACAGGAATTGAAATATGAGAAATAAGTCCTTTGTCAAAAAAATACTTCATGATAGCAAAATTTACCTCTAAGGATATTTTAAATTTACTTTCCAGACAGAATTTAAGCTAAGTTAAGAGCGGCTTAAGGGCCTTTTGGGAACTGTTGGAACTACTCTTCTTCTTTGAGCATTTCAAGCTTATTGCTTTCACAATTCGGTTATTGCTTGCTCTCAAGTTTGTGTTCTAAATGCGCTTCCCCAGTTATTAGTTGAGAGTTGTCTATGCCAGGTACCATTTTTGCATTAGTATGATTGTATGGCAAGTACAATCATACCCTATCCCCAGGGATTCGAGAGGTTTCCTTAACGAAAAATTTCTACACCAGACCGGGAATCGAACCGAGGCACCTCCAGGATAATGCTGCTTTGTAGCTGCGCCTTTCCGACTGACCTAAGGGAAGACATACTACTGGAACTACTCTACATCACGCTATTACACTCATTTGATGAATTTTAAGGTGGGTTAATCCAACTTTCATTATTGATCGTTTTGCAACACATTAAACAAGTTCTTATTGAATCGTTCAAATGCTCTAACCTATTGACTTTTTTTATGAATACTCAAACTTAGTTGAACAGTGTTGAACAGTTAACAAATAACAGTTCACACACATTGCAACAGTTACAAATTTTGCGGTGTCCACTTCGCTCCCAGCTCCCTTAACCCAATAATGACGGTGACCCAGGGTGAGGTGCAACGCTTTCAATTTGCACGTCACGATTCCTGAGTGGCATAAAAATTTGCGCGCATTCCGTACACCTTGCACCCACCATCTTTGTCCCAGGTCCGTTTCCAGAATTCCTTTCCCATGACTGCTCTACTTGATTTAGTAAGTTAGGGTGAGCGGTCGAATGGTGTCCCATTGACGATCCGTTTGGTTAATTTCCAATAAAATTGTTCAGCTATAGGACTGCTTACCCTACCAACAATCGATCGCCTACCGCCACGGTGTCGACGGTGGTGGTGCGATGATTGCAGATATGGTAGTGTTTTTTTTTTTTCGTAAACGCCGGTTTATTTTTCGGGGTAGGTATTCGAACATGTTCTTGTACGCGAAGGGCCTTTTTTTTGTTGTTTGGTCAATATATTCTTTTGGGTTTTGGGTGCGAGCGAGCAACCGATTTTCCCGTGCCCTAGAGCAAAACGGGTGGAAATTGCTTTGTGCCCCACGGTGCCGGGTCGGGAGAAGTTGTTTCAAATCATTTATCGAATGTGTCAAAATGGAATTCATTTCCGATAACGTCCTTGAAAGTAGGTACAGTTAAACATTGATTCAATGTTGTACGGAGGAAGTTTTTCAAATGAGCAGCAGTTTAAAGTTCTCATTGATATTATTTGTATGTAGTTGATTGTTCTTTGATCTCTCTGGAAGTTATCTTCAAAATATGCGTTCTATTGAAAGCTACCTTATAGCTCATTTATGTTATCATTTATTTGAATTCACAAAACTATTTGGCAATTACTCCAAAACATTATAAGATTTCCAGCTGCCCAGAACCAAAGAAACTGCCTTCCGATTTACCAAGGAGTATTTGAATTGTGATTAGTTCAAAACATCGATTCAGACTTGATTTGAGGAAAATTAATCTCAGCTAAAAAATGTTGACCACCTAATAACCATCACTCAATTTCGTAGAACTAGGCAAAACCAGCCATCAACGCGTGACATTGCGCCATGCCGACCATAAAGCAAAACTTTTTATGCATTCTGTGTTCGTCTCATTAACCTTCGTTCCATTACTGGTTTTTCGCTTCATCGTCTTTTTGTACGTACCGTCCAACAACTTACCCCGCCTCTCCTACCCCCTCCTCTCACCAGACACAATAGTTGTAGAATGGATGCTAAACTTCCTCAACTTTTCTCCCCTCGGGAACTTTGCCAGATGCAGCTCAATGCCAGAAAGGGTCACAAGCTCTTCCCCCTTCGGTTGGTTTCGGTTCTCACACTGCGCTGAGCGACCGGGGCATTATTGCAACATAATTATTTTCTTTGTAATTAATTTTTTAATTAGATTTCAAAATAATTGTTTCAGCTGATGGCTGGTCTCGATGGATCTTGCCCTCTTAGATGTCGGTTTTCCAAAACAACGAAAAGAGGTCACGGACAGGGGATCTCCCCCCCTTCGCAACAAGACTCGAAACCAGAAGCACTCATCTTCGTTAAAAGGCGGTAGACCAAATGCCGATGACACAATAAGATGCTCATTATAGAGGAAAAAAAAATCGCAACATAAGCATGCAAAAGCCTCCAGGTCCAGATGACCTCCAGGATTTTTTTTTTCGGTGTTCGATTCTTCAGGGTGGTGGCTTCCATTAAGACCGATAGCTTCAAAGGCAACTTCGCTCCCAAAAATCTTCCATACAACCCTGACCCCAGGAAGACCTGATGTCGAACTTCGATGAAATTTAATGAGACCGCACATTTTATCCCCGCAGAAGGCACACAGACCCTGGCAGGCAAAATGGGGAAAAAGCGTGACGACGACTCCAGCCAACCCGACCGACGGACGATGCCAGATGCTGCTGCTGCTGCTGCTGCTGCTGCTGGGGACACAAAAGATTGCACCGACGACTGCTGGCTGGCGTTCCTGTTGCTTCCTGGCGGAGAACAGCCGATCCCTGTTAGGCGCCTGCAACGGGAATAAGTTTTGATACGGAAATTGTCGAACGAATCTGTCGAGTGGGTGAAAAATGGGAGGAGGGGGGGGGCACATCAGGCCACAGCAAGCAGGAGCGCACAATAACACAGCGAAGGAAGACACGTACATTCATTTATTCTTGCTTCCTCCGTTCATTATAATACATAGATTCGGTACAATTATACAAAACTAAACTTCTATTTTAAACGGACGATCATTAAAATAAATTGCTCCGAGCTCGTTATGTGTATCCTTTTAGCTGGAAACTTTTTCCTTGCCACGTTCGATGCCGGGGCTGGTTGATGTCGCTTCCACTGCAATCGCTCCAGTATTGGAGGATTGCTGAAAGACTTCGGTGTCACTATCAGGACAAGTGTGTCATTAGCGTGCGTAGATTTTGGTGGTTTGAACGACTGTTTTAGTTTTCCTTTTGACTATTTTAAAGCGTTTTTTGGTGAATGAGTTTTTGTTTATGAGATCGTTCTTCATGACTACGTTTTATAATCGACCAGATTTGTTAACGCTTGGATATTAATAAGAAGAAAATTCTAACCTGAGCTAAGGCATAAGTACATGCAGACTAAAAAAAATTGAAAAGTGCAAGAAAAGCAATTTGAAAACAATCTCACAATTTTCTTTGCCGTAATGGATTGCTGCTGTATCCTTATGTTCTACTTAGGATATTTCAAGTATACGTTCGAAATAATAATACGAGTCAGTCTTAATAACATAAAGGATGTTTCGATCAAAATTTAGCCGACTTAAACTTGACGCATTTCCTTTCATCGTGCATTAAACAAATTTGCACACCCCTCATTTTTAAAATGTGTGAGTAAGCATCATGCCTCTGTTTTGATTTTGAGATTAGCACTTCAGTTATCAAAATGTCGTCGAAGGAAGAGAAGCAACGCATCAAAATTTTGCACGTGCATGGCGAAAATCCACGAAAACTACTCTCACGACAAGTTGGCGAAATTGTTGAATGTGGCTAAATCAACTGTTAACAACGTATTAAAAGTGTTCGGTGAACTTTTGTCGTCAGCCATGAAAGCTGGATCGGGGGAAATCGGAAGCCGGAGGTTGAAGCGACGACAAAAGAGTTGCCCGCTGTTTGGAGCCGAACCCCAACCACTCCCCTGAGATGTCGCAAAGAAGCTGGGAGTGGCGCCTTCAACCGTGAATAGAGCTAAAAAACGAGCTGGATTGTCGACTTACAAGAAAGTGGTGACTCCAAATCGCGACGATAAACAAGACAAAAGTTGTACACGTCGATGAAACTTACGTCAAGGCAGACTTTAAACAGCTTCTTGGACAGGAATTTTATACGGCAACCGGATTAAGCTGTCAAAGTTTGCGAAGAAATATCTGGTGTGGCAGGCTATCTGTACCTGCGACTCGAAGAGCAACGTTTACATTGCGACCAGAACCGTCAACCAGGAAATTTATCTGAACGAGTGCCTACAAAAACGTCTGCTGCCATTCCTGAAGCGACACAACTGTTCCGTTCTACTTTGGCCGGATTTGGCATCTTGTCATTACGGAAAAAAGGCCATGAATTGGTATGCTACCAAAAAACGTTCAAGTGATGCCCAAGGACAAGAACCCTCCCATCACGCCAGAGCTCCGCCCAATCGAACAATATTGGGCCATCGTCAAGCGGAACCTCAAAAAGACTCAAAAAGCTGATGTGAGCGAGAAATAGTTCAAGGCAAACTGGCGTTCTGCGGCGAATAAAGTGGATAAGGAGACTGTATAAAATCTTATGGCAGGTGTTAAACGAAGACCGGGCAGTTCGCATTTGGTGAAAAGGAAGCTTAGCTGAATATTTTTCCTGTACTTTGTATTAACTGAACTTGAAAAAGAAAAAAAAATTGAGTTATTTATAAAAACTTTGATCGGCTCACACACATTACTGTTTGACCAAATTTTGATCTGAACACCCTTTTATATTACCCGACCATCAGAAATTATATTGGTTACTCGCCATCGACTTTTAATATAACAAGACCGTTCATCTGTACTGTGGGTCACCAGTTTTTACACATTGAAGATGTATGTTAGTCCCAAACATTATCTGTTGGTTCCTTGTGCAAATATAGCTGGCAATAACGGAATCGCATCCGTGGGCGGTCAATCATGCTCATGCTCATGCTCAACAAGACCGTTCATCTGTACTGATAGACTCTTTTTTCTTCGAATAATATGAGATTCAGCCTCTACCCTAGCAAAGGAAAATAACAAGCTGATATCATATAAGTAACAAGTTCTGTTATCCCAGTTATCGATTTGATTTCTGCTGCTATCGCATAACAAATTTAGTTATCACCATTGACAAATTTTGTTATCATATGTTATCATTTTGAACACACTATTTTTTTATGAACGTTATAAGTTGAATTGTAAAACTATAAATATTTCCAGCATATTTGAACAAGAAATTTTGCTTGTAATTAAAATATTTTTTTCAGTTATTAGCATGAGAATTTTTTTTTCAAATTGATAACATAATTTGTTATTATTTCAATAAATTTGCTTTCAATAATAGGATTTGTTATCAAGTTGTTCGAATTGATAACAAAATAAGTTATTATTATGATATTCAACGAGTATTTTTTTGTAATTCATTCTGTTATTTTGGCTGTTTATTCAGCCTGAATGATAACATATTCAGTGATCAAAAAATGATAACCTGGTATCAGAACTTGTTATCATTTTGGTATAATCCTTTGCTCGGGTAGCCAGTCATCGACGTGTGGAATTTATTGTGCTTCTTGCAGCAGTAAACTGAACTACACAGATTACAAATTTGCTATTATTTGTATACTGGCTCAATTTTTCAGCTGTTATTGTCATTAATTATCTTTTGTCTTCTAACATTGTTTCCCAGTGAAAAAAGGTCAATTGATCTTTATCACAGAGTCTACCAAATACATGTGTTAGCGTCCCTTATTATAAAAATGGGGTCAAAAAGTACAATCATGGAAATTCTTTACTCTATGAAGAATTTGTTTCAAGTAAGATTATATACCTTTCAACATTTACATAATCTTGAAATATTACATCAACTTGATATGTGTCCCAATAAGATAACAGCCCAAAATTGGGAGTTTATTTTATTTGGTTGATGTAATGTTCCACGCATCATATTATAAATCGTAAATTTATGCCCAAACAATTCTAGGTGCGAAAAATTAATTGTTTTACGGTTTAGCGCGAATATTTAGGTTTAGTCTGTAAATTCATTAGATTTAAGGTATTTCGTAAGTAAATATAAGTAAAGGATATAAAAATAAGCTCACCTAATCCACTGAAGGCAAATCACAACTACCTCACTTGATTATTTCAAAGGCTATTAAATTCAAAGCAAAATTACACAATAGGCCTATGCATGCTATCTACCTTTAAAGCAAGCTTATTGTTCGGCGATAAGGTTTGGCTCATTTATCCGAGGGCTAGCACGCAACATTCTCCCCTGATGTCACCACAGCTTTTGCTTCGGCGTCATCTTCTGTTTCCACATCTAGCAGTTCAAGCTTGACGACAGGTCTCCGTAGTACACCGGTCGAAGTTGCCACTTCAGCTTGTCCCCATCCATCCATGCTTTCCTGGATACGTACGGACTACTTGACCTCTCAACCACCTATTCCTAACCTTCTCCTCCGCTATGACTATCAACTCACCCTCTTTCACTGGTCGGACATTTTGGAATCACTTAGTCCTCCTTGTGATGATCGACAGGTTTTCTGTGATCCGGCGCAGATGGCATCTAAAGTGTACTGCAGCAAATTCCAACTACTCCTTAGTGACTCATCTTTGCTGATTGGTTTTTTCACTGGTTGCCGTACTCCGGTGGAACTTAGCATCAGGAAATGGTTTGGGGTTATCGCTTCTTGGTCTGATGCCTCCAGGAAACGAAGGTCAAAGGCCGTGAGTAAATCATTTCCTCGGCTTCGTCAAAGAGTGTTGCCAACGTTTCGTCATCCAGTTTACGTTCCGAAGAAATTGCTCGCAAAATCAGATCTAATGGACCGAAGCATCCGATCTCAGCAGCCTCCCATATATAGCGCCTAGGGTGGATTAAATTTCCACTGCCTTCTTGTATACGTCAACTTACTACTTAGCTCCGTGGTGATTTCCTCTATTTCTTTGATCAACTCCTGGTTGACTCTGACAAAATTGGTCCCATTATCGGAATAAATTTTCTTTTTGCAAGAATCGGCAGTCAGACTACTTGCTTACTCGATGTGTATGACTCTTATTTGCAAGCACGTGAACACTACTCTCCAACGTTTAGCTGCGCTTCGTCCGGAGCTTGACCAAGTACGGCCAGAAATAATCGACTCCGACGAAAGTAAAGGTCACTGGGACAGTCTTGTATACTCGGAACCAAATACATCGAGTTATCGATTAACGTACTCGTGTCCTCAACTGGGATGTATAAAACCTTTGGCGTACTTCGTTTACCACCGTTTCATCGTTAGCATGGCGAAATTCACGGTGGTACCAATCAAGAAGAACTTCCGTTACTTGATGTTCTCGTGGCAGTATTATCGGGTACCTTGTGTCGAATGGTAATACTCTGCGGCTCTGATCCGACTGTCTCACTCGGAGAATTCCATGGTCATCCAGCATCGGTGGCAGCTTCCCAATTTTACTCAAGCTCTCCAGTCGTTTCTCTGCAGTTCCTGTTTCCATGTTACGCTTCATGACAGTTACTTCATCCGGATAAGCATCAGACTGTACTAGCTTCCACAAAGTCAATTCTGCCTTTTGTAGCTCTTCTCCGCTAAACTGCTTGGTTGTTTTTTCGAACCCCACTCTTAGAAGCTTTACGGAGGTTATCGATGAATCGATGCACATACACAACGCATCGTTTTAAACGTTCAAATTTAGAGAACTGTTCGAATTCCATCATCGGTTTGATGACGACATGTTAACAGACAAAGGCTGGTTGAGTTCCTCGTCCGTTCCTTCTACGTTTTTGTCCGCCCATGTACAAAAATGCAGGGCCTTCGATACCACCGACCTTACTCTATTCTATTGATGGACCCTTTCCCCATTCCTTCGTTGCTTCGTGACAAATTCGCGGTAGCGTCGTGAGTCGGATTTTATCCACGCAACTACCGTTGTATAGTCACTCCAGAAGATAGTAAGAGTAATTTTCACAGAATGATGATCCTCGATGGTTTTCCGGAGACGAGCTCTTATCAAAGCCGCCGTGGCATTGAAAGTGTTTGTAAAGGTGGCACTTTGGTTTTTGATGAGACAAGACCACACCGAACTTCCCGTCGGCGACGCCAGTAGGCGACGGCGGAAAATGTGTTTACTCTTATCAACGAAGATGTATAGTTGAAGTCGAATCGTAGCTGATCGGCTAGTATCCTGAAAGTAGCAACGATTGAACTTACGTTGGTCATCCTCGTAGTACTTTCAACCATTGATTCCAGCGGTCGATAATTCGGATAGATTTTTTTCCCAAGCAATGTTCCCTCTACGTATCTTGAACTAAAGGGCGAACACGAAATTATTGCGACACCGAAAATGTCATGCCAATTTTCTTATAATGTTTAGAATCAAACCAAAATTTTAGGGTAGTTTAATACATATATTTTCTACAAAAATCAAAAGAAAAGTTAATCGATGGAGCCTTGAGTGTAAATTGAACGCATTTTCGCTTGATGCCATCCATCAAAGTCTT